>MU780253.1:0-53937 GCA_026770625.1 Nicotiana glauca | reverse complement strand
TTTTGCAAAAATAGCCAAACATTTCCAATTGGAACATCGGGAGGCTAATATTGCAAAAAATAGCCAAGTAGGGTTATATTTTAAATTTTTCATAGCTTGGTGATTTCAGAGCATTGTCGTATTGTGTTTGGTGTTCAAAGTAGAAATCTTATAAAGGCTTCAAATTTTAAAAAATAAAAATGTGTCGTTGAAATTGGGTTTTAATTTTTTTAATTAAGAGTCCACAACAAGTATGTAATTACAATAGAAATAACAATCAAATCCACAACGAGAGAACAATCAAACCAAACAAATTTACAATCTCTCCTGTTTTCCCTTCCACATTTCCACGTCAATAGTTTCACAATTAGTTCAAAATTTCATTTCAGTGGCGATTTCGATCGCTTTCCAACCTTATTTCCTCAGCCACCCTTATTACCTCGGCCACCCTTATCACCACAACCCACACCTTATTACTTCGTGTTGCGGCATGCAACCCGATCCCACCGAGCAAATCACAATTCACAAGCAACACCACAACCAACAAGTCACAAGAATAACAACAACTTCTCAATAAATAACAACAATAATTCTCAGGGAGCGACAACAATAATTTACATGAACTTTCAAGGCCGTCAATGCCATTTCCATGTATTTCACAACTCATATGCCTAGATAGTTCGCAACGATAATCTTCCACGTTAAGCTACATGTATTGCTACCACAGTTATTCCGAAATACATCAATTCCCACTTCCTTCCATCACCTGTGTCACAATTCTTACCACATAGCACATTCACAATCACAAACCTGGTTTATTTTCAATTACTTGCATCAATATAGTGAAGGCAAAACCACAATCACTCAACCATACCAACCACAAGAATTTCACACCAATTCACGTAGAAATCACATACCAAGCACTCGAATACCCAAACAAGGTGATTTTATCAAGTTCAATGTTAGCCATACATACCTAGAGTTGAATTCCTTTTTAATTCTTACTTCAAATTCACCGAAATCTACCAACGTCAATATAGTGCACAAATTAATACACCTACCTTAGAATTCAAGGTTCACAATCACTACCCGAACATATTTAGGCCATTAACCCTTTCTTTGCACAAGTCTTTACTCCCACCCCATTACTCTTACTAGGTTTTAGGTTATAGAAAGGCATGCATGAATGAGTTCGACCATTATTTTCAAAAACCTACTCATGAGACTCCCCCCTTAATTTAAAATAGAATTTCAATAGGAAAAGTTAGGGATTTTACCTGTAGGGAAAGGGGTATGAAGATAAGCTTGAATTTTCCCCCGCCCGGATAGCTTTGAAGAACAAGATTTTGGAGAAGATGAGTTTCTATCTCAAGACCCTCCCTTCCCCTCTCTTAATTTGATCAGTCATGTGTTAAAATGAGGGGGGGTTGGGGTGTTTTATTAAAAAGGGGTCGGATTTTAAAATTTGGAAAAATAGAAGCCCGGCAAGATCTGCGGTCGCGTTCTGTGATCGCAGAACTGAAATGCTATCCGCAGAGTGGACCGCAGAAATGCCCTCAAAACTCAGAAGGTCTGTTCCGATCTGCGACAGGAATGCGGTCCGCATTCCTAGTATGCGGTCGCAGATTGACCCCTACAAATCCTTGAGGATGTTATGTGATGATTATATGGTCCACATATTGATTATACAATCGCATAATGTACCGCATTTTCAACATCAACTTTGACCAATCTACTATTTCACTTTGCGGCAGGAATGCGGTCCGCATAGCTGATCTGTGACCGACTTCTGGACCTGATAAATGACAATATCTGTAAACTTGATCCTTTTGATTTTTGAAAGCTTAGATCACTACCAAGGTTCCTAACCACGGCGAGCTTGCTTGCCGTGAAGAATTCTACGCATTCCTAACACATATTCGGAGTCGACACCATAAGTTACTAGGCTCCGAGTCCAAAAAAAATTTTACGGGGTCTCACATCCTCCCCCACTTAAAAATCATTCATCCCCGAATGAGGACTTATACCAAACCCTTCAGCATTATAAGGCTTGTTGGTTTTTGAAAACAAGTTACCCAAGTTCTTGTACCTTTTAACTATCCCCCTTATTTTTAGAAGAAAAAAATTTCGCTAGAGTTTCCTTTGCAATTTGGACATTTCTACCTGACAGAGGGCCCGCAAAACACAAATTCCAACATCATAACAGGATTACAACCATTCCTACAACAGTTATACAATTTCCTACCTTAACAATTGCACACATTTGATTACTTGATACATTTTTCTTATGAAACAGTTATTCAAATAGGTTTCACATAATTTCATCACTTTCATATGTTATATGCATACAAATAACTCATTACCAATCTACACTTACTATTAGTTTATTACTTAACACAAGAGTCATTGTCAAATTTTCATTTACCAAAGAGATGTTTCACAGGACTTAAGACAACCACAACACCTATAAGTCTTGCACAACTAGAAGGAAATTCACTAGCATTTAGGAAGGAACCAATCCGCACATAATGAAAGTGGTTTTTGCGATAGAAAGGTCACCTAATTTCTTCTAGGCTAGATCAAACAGATGGGGATATTTCTCTTTCATTTCCTTCTTTGCTTCCCATGTGGCTTCCACAACTCGTTCACTTCGCCACAACACCTTGACTGAGGCAACTTCCTTATTTCTCAACTTATGGACTTGTCTATAAAGAATGGCAATCAGAACCTCTTCATACGACAACTCTTCATTAACCTCGATAGTCTCGACTGGCACGATGGTGGATGGATCCCCAACCACTTTGTTCAACATGGACACGTGGAACACCGGGTGCACTAACGACATCTTGGGAGGCAATTCCAACATATAGGCCACCTGCCCTATCCTTTGAACAATTCTATACGGCCCGACATATCTAGGACTCAACTTACCTTTCTTCCCGAAGCGCATGATTCCCTTCATAGGGGATACCCTCAAGAACACCCAATCACCAACTTGAAATTCCAACTCCCTCCGGCAAACGTCTGCATAAGACTTCTGGCGACTCTGAGCAGTCTTCATCCTTCCCTAAATGATTTTAACTTTCTCCATAGCCTGGTGCACAAGGTCTAGCCCTATCATTTCTGCTTCACCCATTTTGAATCACCCAATCGGAGACCTACACCTTCTTCCGTATAATGCCTCAAATGGGGCCATTTGGATGCTAGCATGGAAGCTGTTATTGTAAGCAAATTCTATAAGTGCAAAGTGCTCATCCCAATTTCCCTTAAAATCCAAGGCACAAGCTTGCAACATATCTTCGAGCGTCTGAATAGTCCGCTCGGCCTGACCGTCAGTTTGCGGATGGAAAGCTGTGCTGAGATTCACCTGAGTACCCAAACCTTGCTGAAATTACTTCCAAAAGTTTGCAGAGAACTGGGCCCCCCGATCCGAGATAATAGAAAGTGGCGTGCCATGGAGCCTTACTATCTCCTTGATATACAACTTGGCATATTGCTCTGTAGTATTCGGAGTCGACACCATAAGTTACTAGGCTCCGAGTCCAAAAAAATTTTACGGGGTCTCACACTTGAAGTGATATGAGAACCCAATGAGATAGTATAGAATAATCATGGAGGGTTTGTAGATTTTAATAATGAGTTCTTGATGGATTTTTTTTTTAACTTGAGAACTGCTCAGATACTAATGAAGTACAGAAGGATTTAAGAAACAGGCGTTGTGCTATAATCACCCCCAAAGGTGTGCTTGGTGTTGACGGAGAGCCTAGGAAGGGTCCTTACGAGACAAAAAGTGTTATAATGACTCATAGAAGGATATGTTTTCTCATGGTTATCGAACAAGTGTGGGAAAACTAGCACAATGAATTCACTAACTAAGGAACACAATGAACACATGTTATGAAGGTGTAAAGAGGAAGTAAACATTTGTTAGGAGCAGGGCATCCTTCTTCTATATTACCTACCAACTGCAATATACGACCATTCCACGAGCAACCACAATACTAGGACAAAGTGAGCTACTTACTACAGGATGTCCCAAGTAGACACGAAAGTTATGGCGACACATGATCTTCCTATGGCGTGGATATGAGGATCTCTATTTTTAGAGAGACTTTATGCACACGGTGTCCATTTCGATTGACATGCACTCATGTGAGGTGTTATGGTACACTCTTATGTTATTAGGCAGTGAGAAGATTTCACGATGATGTTCGCAAGAGAGTAGATTGACTGTTCAAACCATATAAGCCATATACACAACTGAGTAAAAGAGTGACCTGAGAAGGATCGCAACGTTGGTATGCTTTGCATGGAACTTGAAACCATATGGGTAAACTTTACGACGGTGTAGGTATAGGCACTAGCGAGTAGATTTTGTCCATTTAAATAAAAAGATTCTGTAAGAAATTCAGCGGATATAGTCCCTTGGTGAGAATTTAGGAAAAGCAAGTGGGAAGTATCAATTCTAGAGTTATAACTCAATTCAAAGTCATAATTATAAAACTTAATTCCACAAGAATGTAAATAAGAGAATTCATAATGGAGTAGATTCATGAATAGTGTGTCTTGTTCAAAGAGTCGATACATGTAATGTTTTGTTATTCACCATCTTGGTAAGACCATGTTTATGAGAACTCTTCAATATAGATGTACATATACAATGAGTAGAAGTTTTTATTTGACTCACTTAATGATTTTAAGTTGATAGGGAAATAGCTTAATCGATACCCCTCGACTCCACATCCATAACGTACGTAGGTAACATACTGATATACTACTTGATTTGATGGTGAAGAGACATCAATAGGGACAAGGACACTCCCCTCTTAGCAATATGTTCTACCAATCCCTCCACAGCTGCATATATTCTCCTAACAAGTCCTTATGCAATCCACTCGGACTCAATGGTGGGATCAATCCCTTATTACATGCTTCAAATTTGCGGATTATGGTATCAAGGTTACCAATCTTGAGAATAAGACTTGGAGAGGAAATTAGCTCCTTAACTTGATCTCTGTCGCACGATTGGAGTACCAAAGAAGGGTGAAATTCCTAAATATCCGAATAGCCTCCAACTTATAGATATGGTCGATAACACACCGATAAGAAGGACTCTACTAGACACGGCTCCGAGACATCCTAGCACACTTTAAAACCTTAGTCTCTGATACCAAGTTTGTCACTCCCCAAATTCGTGGGACATGACCAGCACTCAACCGGGTATCCCCAGTCAAGCGGACCTGGGTTCCTTTCCTATGCCACGCGTACCCCGTATTTTCATTGTCCATTAATCAAAGGAAATAGTCATTTATAATTAAAACACCATTTTTACAAAACATACATAGTCACTTAATGAGGTTTACAGCTTTCATCGCCAAATATACAAAATACATATTTACATAAGTTTGCAACGCACATTTACTGTCTACGGAGCCTGTAAACATGAAAAAGGGATTATATAGTACTTGCTGGTAACAAGGATCCTTCTATACCTGTCACGCCCCAAATTCGAGGGACATGACCGGCACTCGACCGAGTAATCCCAGTCAAGCAGACCTGGGTGCCTTTCCTATCCCACGTGTTACCCCACATTTTTCATTACTTATTAACCAAGTGAAACAGCTAATTATCATTGGAACACCTTGTTACAAAAGTATACATAACATAGATAATCTTTAGCGTGGTTTACAACTTACATTGCCCAACATAAAAAATACATATTTACATAAGTCCTTAACCCACATTGCCTATCTACGGAGCCTCTAAAGATGAAAGAGGAATAATACAATATTTGCCGGCAGCAAGGCTCCGCTATACCTTTTACAAATACCAAAACAGGATCCCAAAAGACAAGAACAGAAGTGGCATGAGCCATGCAAGGCCCCGAAAGGAAAGGGGCTCACCAATTCAGCTGGCAAGATGTAATGAGGAGCTACGGTCGGTGGACATGAGTGCCTGCTGTAAGGTCCTGTAAATAATTTTTGGTCTCAAAACTTAGTAACCCGTGGTGTCTCAGCGGTTCGGACCCTTGGTAGTGACTTAAGCCTTTAAAAATCAAAAGAATCAATTTTCCAGAAAATTGTCATTTATGCGGTCCATTATGCGACCGCATTATCAATATGCGGACCACATTCCTGCCGCAGAGTGAAGGAGAGAATTGGTCGAAGTTGATGTCAAAAATGTGATCCATTATGCGACTGCATAATCAGTATGCGGACCGCATTTCCACCGCATACCCAGGCAGAGATGTCCAGTGATTTGTGGTCAGTTCTGCGGTCCAATATGCGGACCGCATTCCAATTATGTGGTCGCATAATGCGATCTCAGATCTTACCCTGACTTCTATTTTCTAAAATTTAAAACCCGACCCCCTTTCTAATATAACACCTTAACCCCTCATTTCAACCATTTTTCTGAACAAAACAAGAGAGAGGGAGGAGGGGTTCTTGAGAGAGAGTTCCTTTTCTTCAAAATTTGTTCCTCAAATTTATCTGCTCCGGGAAATTTTAAAGCAAGTGTCTTCATCTCCATTTCTACAGGTAAAATCCCTACCCCATTTTCACTGACTTTCAGATTTATTGAGAGGGGGAAAGTCTCATGCATTAGTTCTTGATAATAGGGGTTGAAACACTCATGCATGTTTATTAAAACCTAAAATCTAGTAAGAGTAGTTGGGAAGGAGAAAAAATTGTGTAAAGAAGGGTTGATAACCTAAATATGTTCGGGTAGTAATTATGAATTTCAAATTCTAAGAAATATGTGTTGATTTGTAAACTAGATTGACGTGGCTAGATTGCTTGGTGACTAATAATAGGAGTTTAAAAAGGGAATTCGACTCCAGGTATGTATGGCTAACCTTGACTTTGTAAAATCGCCTCGTTGGTGTTCAATGTTTGGTATGTAACATTCACGTGGGTAATTTGTGAAATTTGTGTGATTTCATGGCTGTGATTATGATATGTGGTATTAGATGAAAAACAAATGACGTAAGGAAACTTTAAGTGATGCAACTAAAATGATTGTGATATTAACCTCTATGGCTTATCGTGGGCAAGTATTATTGTAACGTGAAACACTGTGAATTGTGGAAGATGACGAAATTAGTATTAATGGTTATGGAAACACTTGTAAAATTATTGTTGCTATCCCTCAAGAAGTGTTGTTGTGATCTTTGTGAATATTTCATTGCTGTTGTTGTGATTGTTTGTGAATTGAAAATGTACGGAGGGATCGGGTTGCGCGCTGCAACACGAAGTAATAAGGTGCGGGTTGTGGTCATAAGGGCAGCCGAGGTAATAAGGGTGGCCGAGGTAATAAGGGTGGAAAGTGATCGAAATCACTGTTGAAATGAAAATGTGAGCAAAAATGTGAAATCTATTGATGTGGAAAATGTGGAAGGGGAAACAGGAGAGTTTGTAAAACTTGTTTGGCTTGATTGTTCTTTCTTTATGGAATTGCTTGTTGTTTCTGTTACTGTTACTTATTTGTCCATGGATTGAGTTTACTTGGCGCAAAGTTTGTTATACATACCATTACAATTCAAGTGTACTGACGTCCCTTTTGCCGGGGGCGCTACATTAGTGTCATGATTGTAGGTGGATCTGCAGCAGGTATTCCAGCCCACCGATCGTAGCTTCCTCTTCGCCTTCCGTCAACTGTTTTGGTGAGCCCCATTCCTCTCGGGGACCTACGTGGCTCAGGCCACTTGTCTCTGTAGTTTTATTTTGCTGTTGTGTAAGGTATAGCCGGAGCCTTGTTACCGGCAAGTACTGTATTATCCCATTGTATCTTTAGAGGCTCCTTAGATAGTGGATGTGGGTTAGAAGCTATGTATATTCATGTTTCTTTTGTTAGACAACGAATTGGCAATTTCACTAATTATTATGTATGTATGTTTTTGAAAAGGGTGATATAAAATTAATTATATGGCTAGTTCTTAGAATACCGAATAAGGAAAATAAGGGGTGGCTCATGGGTTAGGAAAGGCACCCAGGTCCGCTTGACTGGGGATACCCGGTCGAGCGCCGGTCATGTCCCTTGAGTTTGGGGCATGACACATGCTATAGATCCACCTACAATCATAACACCAATGTAATGCCTCCGGCAAAAGGGACGTCAATATATTTGAATTGTACTGGTATGTATGGACAAACTTGTTCCAAATAAACTCAAGCCACATATAAGTAAAAAACATTAATGGATGCAGTAACCAAACACATGAGAAGGAACAATCAAGCCAAACAAGTTCACAAACTCTCCTATTTTCCCCTTCCACAATTTCACTTCAATAGTTTCACAATTTGCTCATATTTTGTTTTAATAGTGATTTCGATCACTTTCCACCCTTATTACATCAGCTACCCTTATTACCTCGGCCACCCTTATTACCACAACCCAAACCTTATTACTTCGTGTTGCGGCGCGCAACTCGATCCCACTGTACAGTTTCAATCCACAACCAACACAACAACAACAAACAATTCACAAAGGTCAACAACAATACTTCTCTAGAATTAACAACAACAATATTACAAGTGTTTCCATAACCATCAATACTATTTCCATCATATTCAACAACCCATATACGTTTAATGTCACATTGGTAATTGCCCACAACAAGCCATAGATATTGTTACCACAGTTATTCCAGTTGCACTACTCACAATTTCCTTTAGTTATTTAATCCTCAATTACAACCACATAACACAATCACAACGTACAAATCACAAGAAATTCATATGTAATTTACGTACATATCACCTACCAAGCATACGTACATCAAACGAGGCGATTTTACAAGGATCAAAGTTAGCCATACATGCCCGGAGCCGAATTTCCTTTTTAACTTCTATTCTCAACTCACCAAGCAGTCTAGCAACGTTAATATAGTGCACAAATTGATAAACATAACTTAGAATTGAAGTTCACAACTGCTACTCAAACTCATTTAGGTTATCAATCCCTCTTTGAATACTCCTTCAACCTTACCCAATTCCTCCTGCTAGATTTTAGGTTTTTAGTAGACATGCATGAAGGATTTCAACCATTATTTCAAGGACTAATGCATGAGACTCCCCCTCTTAGTTTAAACCAGAAATTAAATGGGAGAAGTTAGGGATTTTACCTGTAAGGAAAGGGGGTATGAAGATAAGCTTGAAATTTTGCGGCCCGGATGGTTTTGAAGAATCAAATTTTGGAGAAGATGACTTTCTCTCTCAAGACCCTCTCTTCCTCTTTCTTAATTTTCTCAGCAAGATTGATAAAATGAGGCGGTTTAGGTGTTTTATTAAAAAGGGGTCGGGTTTTAAAATTTAGAAAAATAGAAGCCCGAGCAAATCTGCGGTCGCATTCTGCGATCGCAGAATCGAAATGCGGTCCGCAGATTGGACCGCAGAAATACGCCCAAAAACCGTGAATGTCTGCCTAGGTCTGCGACAAGAATGCGGTCCACATTCTTGTTATGCGGTCATATTTTGCACCGCAGAATTGACCTCCACAAATCCTTGAGGAACTTATGCGATGATTATGCGGTCCGCATAATGATTATGCGATCGCATAAGGGACTGCATTTTCAACATCAATTTTGACAACCTTTCTACTTCACTATGCGGCAAAAATTCGGTCCGCATATTGATTATGCGATCGCATAAGGGACCGCATTTTCAACATCAATTTTGACAACCTTTCTGCTTCACTCTGCGGCAGAAATGCGGTCCGCATATTGATTATGCGACCGCATAATGGACCGCATTTTCAACATCAATTTTGACAACCTTTCTGCTTCACTCTACGGTAGAAATGCGGTCTGCATATTGATATGCGTCCGCATAATGGACCGCAGAATGACAATTTTCTGGAAAAATCGATTCTTTTGATTTTTAAGTGCAAAATCAGTAAAAAGGGTCCGAACCACGGCGAGCAAGCGAGCTGCGAAGAATTCTACACATTCCTAACACATATTCGGACCTTGGCACTACGAGCTACTAGGTTTTAAGCACAAAATTTTACGGGGCCTTACATCCTCCCCCATTTAGAATCATTCGTCCTCGAATAAGGATTTTTTTTTTAAAATCAGTTGGTTTGAAAAACATGATATGCAGACTTTCAAAATTTTCACTAACTCCCATATTCTTAGAAAATTTTTGTTCCTTTGTATTATGGGCATATCTACCTGTCAGAGAGCCCCCGAAACATATTTTCAAACATCATTACAGGATTACAACCATCCCTACAACTGTTATACAATTTCCTACTATAACAAGTGCACACATTTGATCACTTGATACGTTTTTCTTATGAATCAGTTATCTCAATGAGTTCCACATAATCTAACCATTTCAACATACTACATGCATACAAGTAGTTTGTTACCAACTTATACAGCCATTAATTGATTACTTAACACAAGAGTCTTTGTCAAATGTTCATTTACCAAAGAGATGTCCACATGACTTAAAACAATCATAACACCTATAAGTCTTGCACAACGAGAGAAACTTCACTAGTATTAGGAAGGAAACAACTCAGACACAATGATAGTTGTTTTAGAGATAGAAGGGTCACATAATTTATTTTAAACTTGATCAAACAGATGGGGATATTTCTCTTTCATTTCCTTCTTTGCCTCCCACGTAACTTCCTCAACCCGTTAACTCTGCCACAACATCTTCACTGAGGCAACTTCCTTATTTCTCAACTTACGGACTCGTCTATCAAGAATGGCAACCGGAACCTCTTCATACGACAACGCTTCATTAACTTCAATAGTCTCGACTGGCATGATGGTGGATGGATCTCCAACCACTTTCTTCAACATGGACACATGGAACACCGGGTGCGCTAATGACATTTCGGGAGGCAATTCCAACCTATAGGCCACCTTCCCTATCCTTTGAATGATTCGATATGGCCCGACATACCTAGGACTCAACTTACCTTTCTTCCCGAAGCGTATGATTCCCTTCATAGGGGATACCCTCAAGGACACCCAATCATTAACTTGAAATTCCAATTCCCTCCGACGAACGTTCGCATAAGACTTTTGGCGACTCTGAGTAGTCTTCATCCTTTCCTGAATGATTTTAACTTTCTCCATGGCTTGGGGTACAAGATCTGGCCCTATCAGTTCTGCTTCGCCCACTTTGAACCACCTAATAGGGGACCTACACCTTCTTCCGTATAATGCCTCAAATGGGGCCATCTGAATGCTAGCATGAAAGCTATTATTGTAAGCAAATTCTATAAGGGGCAGGTGATCATCCCAATTACCTTTGAAGTCCAAGACACAAGCCCGAAACATATCTTCAGGCGTCTGAATAGTTCGCTCGTCTTGACCAACGGTCTGCAGATGGAAAGTCGTGCTGAGATTCACCTGGGTACCCAAACCTTGCTGAAATTTCTTCCAAAAATTTGCCGTGAACTGAGCCCCTCGATCTGAAATAATAGAGAGCGGAGTACATGAACCCTCACTATTTCCTTGATGTACAACCGATCACACTGTTCTGCGGTATCGGTGGACTTGACTGGTTAGAAGTGAGCTGATTTGGTGAGTTGATCCACTATCACCCAAATTGAGTCAAACTTTCGCTGAGTGCGAGGTAATCCTACCACGAAATCCGTGTTGATCATCTCCCACTTCCACATTGGTATTTCTATAAGCTGGGTTAACCCACCGGGCCACTGATGCTCAGCTTTTACTTGCTGACAATTTGGACATTTAGATACAAAGTCAGCCACACCATTCTTCATACCGTTCCATCAATAAATTTCCTTGAGATCGTGATACATTTTCGTAGAACCCGAGTGCACCGAATACCTGGAATGATGAGCCTCCGCCATTACTCTCTCCCGAAGGTTATCCATATCAGGAACACATAGTCTTCATTGACATCGTAGCATATCATCATTACCGTCAAGTGAAAATGCCAAAGTCTTGTTGTTCAGAACTGCCTCCTTCATCTGTGCCAATGCTGGATCGATGAACTGTTTTTCCTTGACTTCCGTTACAAAGGGTGATTCTGCTCTATTACGCACCATAATTTCCTCCTCATTTGGGGTCGAAATGCCAACCCCAAGACTGGCCAACTGATAGACCTCCTGAGCTAGGAGCCTCTGATCCGCCTCCAAGTGAGCCAAACGACACATGGACTTTCGACTGAGGGCGTCAGCCACAACATTCGCCTTTCCCGGATGATATAAGATGATCATATCATAATCCTTAAGAAATTTTAACCACCGCCGTTGCCTCAAATTTAACTCCTTCTGTTTGAACAAATATTGGAGACTCTTGTGGTCTGAGAACACATCCACATGGACCCCATAAAGGTAATGTCGCCATAATTTTAAGAAAAATACAACTGCTGCAAGCTCCAAATCATGCGTTAGGTAATTCTTCTCGTGATTCTTGAGTTGCCTTAAAGCATACGCTATAACCTTCCCACGTTGCATCAGTACACACCCCAAACTGACCCTAGAAGCATCGCAATAGACCACAAATTCTTCCGTGCCTTCCGGCAAAGCCAATATCGGTGCCGAGGTCAACCTCGCCTTCAATTCCTGAAAACTTCTCTCACAAGCGTCAGACCATTTGAACTTAACTGCTTTCTGTGTCAATTTAGTCAATAGAGAGGCGAGGGTAGAGAATCCCTCCACAAACCTCCGGTAGTACCCGGCTAAACCCACGAAGCTACGAACCTCCGTCGGGGTCGTGGGTCTAGGCCAATCCTTCACCGCTACAATTTTCTGGGGGTCCACCTGAATCCCCTCACGAGAAACAACATGACCCAGAAAAGTGACAGACTCCAACCAAAATTCACATTTTGAGAATTTAGCGCACAACTGATGCTAATGAAGAGTCTGCAAAATTGCCCTGAGGTGACAGGCATTATCCTCCCGGCTTCACGAATAATCAAGGATGTCCTCAATGAAAATAATCACGAAGGAGTCTAGAAATGGCTTGAAGACCCGATTCATAAGATCCATAAAAGTTGTCGGGGCGTTGGTTAGATCAAAAGACATGACCAAGAATTCAAAGTGACCATAGCGAGTTCTGAAAGCGGTTTTGGGAATATCCTGCTCCCTAATCTTCAATTAGTGGTATCCTGACCGCAAATCAATTTTGGAGAAGAATCTTGCACCTTTCAATTGGTCGAACAAATTATCTATCTGAGGCAAGGGATACTTATTTTTGATGGTGACTTTGTTGAGCTACCGATAATCAATACACATCCGGAGCGACCCATCCTTCTTCCTGACAAAAAGAACTGGAGCACCCCAGGTGACACACTCGATCGTATGAACCCTTCTCTAATAAATCCTTCAATTGCTCCATTAACTCTCTTAACTCTGTTGGCGCCATTCTGTATGGAGGAATAGACATTGGCTAGGTATCTGGCAACACATCAATCCCGAAATCAATCTCCCTATATGGTGGGATTCCCGAAAGTTCATCTGGAAACACTTCAGGAAGCTCGCTCACAACCAGCACGGACTCGAGGGCAGACACTTCTGATGTGGTGTCCGCCACCCGGACCAAATGATAGATACATCCCTTTTTAATCATCATTGAAGCCTTAATGTAGGAAATAAACCTACCCTTCGGCACCACACAATTTCCCTTACACTCAGCAACTGGCTCATTAGGAAACTCGAGCCTCAGGATTCTCGTTCGGCAGTTAAGTTTAGCAAAACATGCATAAAGCCAGTCCATTCCCATAATGACATCAAAATCTACCATTCCAAGCATGACAAGATCGACCATAGTAATACGACCAACACCACAACAGCACAATTCTTATAAACTCGCGTGGTAATGATAGTATCACCAATCGGAGTCGATACAGAGAATGGCTCATGAAGTTGTTCGGGTTCTATCCCAAAACTTGAAGCAATGAATGGGGTGACATAAGACAAAGTGGATCCCGGATCAATAAGAGCATAACAATCAATGGCCTGAACAGACAAGATACCTGTAACCACATCTGGAGAAGCCTCTGCACTCTAGCGACCACTCAAAGCATAGAATCGGCTGGATCCACCTCTACCACGAGCTCCTCCCCTAACTGTACCACATCCCACTGGGGCTGGAGGGCGTACAGATGATGTAGCGACTGAAGAATCGGATGATTGAGTAGATCCCCTACCCATACCTTGACTGGGTACATAACAGTCTCACTGAATATGACATCTCACCCCGTATCTCAAACACACCGCGATATCCAAGTAGCAAGTCTCTATATGAAATCTCCCACACTTGGGGCATGGAGCCCTCCCTTGCTGCAATGATCTCCCTCCCGAACGACCAGATTAATGGGGCCTCCTACTGTCTCAACCTGGTCTCATGCGGCTGCTCTACTGGTAACTGTGCGGGATATATATATATATATGGTGCACTCGCTGAGGACTGAGCATATGACTGGGATGGCCCTGACGACCCTCTCCCCTGAGCTAATATCTCTGAGTGGCCCGCTGATCGGGCCTTGCTGCTATTCTCCCTTTTCGCCCCAATCTTCAATTTCCTAGCCTTTGTGGCCTGAGCGAATCCCATAATATTTCCATAGTTCATTTCCGAGTGTAAGGTTGTTGTAGCAGCCTCATTCACTAACAAGGGATTAAGGCCCTGAACAAATCGACGAACTCTAGCTGCCATGGTCGACACTAACTGAGGGGCATACTTGGACAACCTCACGAACTCCATGTGGTACTCCCAAACACTCATGCTGCCCTGCTTGAGTGTCTCAAACTCAATGGCATGGGCTGCTATTGTTTTAGTAGGAAATAACTGGTCCATGAGCGCATCTACAAACTCATCCCATCTGGCCGGAGGTCCTCCCTCCCCATGGGAGTCCTCCCACATCTCGAACCATGAATATGCTGCTCCCTTCAACCTGTATGATGCCAACTCAACTCCCTCTGTCTCTGAAGCTTTCATCACTCGGAGGGTCTTATACATTTCATCAAGGAATTCCTGCAGATCGGCCTCTGGATCTGTGCTTGAGAATTCTGGAGGGGCTAGCCATAAAAACTGGTTAATTTTGGAACTGGTTGAACCTCCCAATCCACTAGAGGATGCAGGGGCATCCTGGGATCTCTGGGCCTGAGCGGCCACTAACTAGGTCAACATGCATATGGCTCCTCTAAGGTCCCAATCAAAAGCCTCGGGACCAGGAGCTGGGATGGTGCCCGAATCAGGAATATCGGCGGGAGGGATAGTGGCACCCTCTGCTGCTGCAGGGATAGCAACATGCTGGTCTGGGATAGACGTGCCAGGTAGGTTCAAGGCCGGGGAGTCACTCTCACCAACGACATCAGGTACAAGATTCATAGCCTCACTTGTGGCATTGGCCCCAAGGCCGAGTCTAGCACTCTTCTTAGGTGCCATTACTGAAAAAGTTCAGAACAAAGCACGAGTTATATATAGATACTTTCACATTTCACTTCACCGCACAATACAGAATAACAAAGAAGTGGGAAAATTTCCTAAATGTCCATGCAGCCCCCCACTTATAGATGTGGTCGACTTCACACCGATAAGTAGGGCTCTACCCGACATGGCTCCGAGACATCCTAGGACTCCTTTAAAACCTGAGGCTCTGATACCAAGTTTGTCACGCCCCAAATTCAAGGGACATGACCGGCGCTCGACCGAGTAACCCCAGTCAAGCGGACCTGGGTGCATTTCCTATCCCACGTGTTACCCCATATTTTTCATTACTTATTAATCAAGTGAAACAACTAATTATAATTGGAACACCTTGTTACAAAAGCATACATAACATAGATAATCTTTAGCGTGGTTTAAAACTTACATCTCCCAACTTACAAAATAGATATTTACATAAGTTATTAACCCACATTGCCTGTCCACGGAGCCTCTAAATATGAAAGAGGATTAATACAATATTTGTCGGCAATAA
Source organism: Nicotiana glauca (assembly GCA_026770625.1). Lineage (NCBI taxonomy): Eukaryota > Viridiplantae > Streptophyta > Magnoliopsida > Solanales > Solanaceae > Nicotiana > Nicotiana glauca. Next base: position 38,044 of record MU780253.1, on the reverse strand, counting down.
GGCTCCGGATATACCTTTTACAAGTACCAAAACAGGATACAAAAGACAAGAACAAAAGCGGCATGAGCCTCGCAAGGCCCCGAAAGGAAAGGGGCTCACCAATTCAGCTGGCATGAAATAATGAGGAGCTACGGTCGGTGGACTGGAGTGCCTGCTATAGATCCACCTACAATCATAAAGCGAATGTAGCGTCCCCGGCAAAAGGGACGTCAGTACATTTTAATTGTACTGGTATGTATGGACAAACTTGTACCAAGTAAACTCAAGCCACACATAAGTAGGAAATAGTAATGGATGCAGCAACCAAACACATGTGAAGGAACAATCAAGACAAACAAGTTTACAAACTCTTCTGTTTTCCCCTTCCACAATTTCACTTCAATAGTTTCACAATTTTCTCATATTTTGTTTCGATAGTGATTTCCGTCACTTTCAACCCTTATTACCTCGGCCACCCTTATCACCACAACCCACACCTTATTACTTCGTGTTGTGGCACACAACCCGATCCCACCGTACAGCTTCAATCCACAAACAACACAACAACAGCAAACAATTCACAAAGGTCAACAACAATACTTCTCCAGAATTAACAACAACAATATTACAAGTATTTCCATAACCATAAATACTATTTCCATTATATTCAAAAACATATATACGTTTAACATCACATTGGTAATTGCCCACAGCAAGCCATAGATATTGTTACCACAGTTATTCCAGTTGTACTAATCACAATTTCCTTTAGTCATCAATTCCTCAATTACAACCACATAACACAAATACAACGTACAAATCACAAGAAATTCATAAGTAATTTACGTACATATCACCTACCAAGCATACTTACATCTAACAAGGCAATTTTACAAGGATCAAAGTTAGCCATACATACCTGGAGCCGAATTCCCTTTTAACTTCTATTCTCAACTCGCCAAGCAGTCTAGCAACGTTAATATAGTGCAAAAATTAATACACATAACTTATATTTGAAGTTCACAACTGGTACTCAAACTCATTTAGGTTATCAATCCCTATTTGAATACTCCTTCACCCCTACCCAATTCCTCCTACTAGATTTTAGGTTTTTAATAGACATGCATGAAGGATTTCAACCATTATTTCAAGGACTAATGAATGAGACTCCACCTCTTAATTTAAACCATAAATTAAATGGGAGAAGTTAGGGATTTTACCTGTAAGGAAAGGGGGTATGAAGATAAGCTTGAAATTTCCCGGCCCGGATGGTTTTGAAGAATCAAATTTTAGAGAAGATGACTTTCTCTCTTAAGACCCTCTCTTCCTCTCTCTTAATCTGCTTAGAAATATTGATAAAATAAGGGGGTTGAGGTGTTTTATTAAAAAGGGGTCGGGTTTTAAAATATAGTAAAATAGAAGCCCGAGCAAATCTGCGGTCGCATTCTTGTTTGAGACTGAGGCGTTGTTGTCGTTGTTGTTGATCTTGTGTTTTTTGGGAAAGGATGGTGTTTCTAGTACTTGATTTTGCTATCAATGTTTCCTGAATGAATGAATCAGTGTCTAAGTAGTTCCTGAGAAGATTTGATGTGTTTAGGCTATGAACTCACGATTCTCAAGCCTATGTTGCACAAGTTGGGATATCAATATTCCTTGTTTCTCATATTACTTGTATACAATTAGTTAGATTTCTGACTACTTATTGTTTCAGTGTTTATATTTCATGTTATTAAGTATTCTGAAGGAGGTGTTTGTTGTTGTATAATCAGGTTGCAGTCTGAATTGATGGCTCTAATGGTAAGGAATCTAAGATATCTATACTTTTGATTTTTACTTCTTTATGAGAAATATCCTTTTAACTTAAAGGAGTTTCAATTGATATTTTAGATGAGCGGTGATTCTGGGATATCTGCATTTCCTGAAGAAGACAACATATTTGTTTGGAAATGGACAATAACTGGTAGCAAAGATACTGTTTTTGAAGGAACAGAATACAAGCTCTCTCTTTCATTTCCTGCTGATTACCCTTTCAAACCACCAAAGGTTAAAACCCAACCCAATATTTACCTATTTATGTTAAACAATCTTCCCACAAACATAATTTGTACATGCATGAATACATAATAGTATCACACCCAAGAATCATACATCGATACCCCATCTTATACCCCAAACTCGAAACTAAAGCCTAATGTATAGAATCCTACCTCTTAGATGAAGAACTTGTGATTGGGTTGTTTGATTCTTGAAGATTGATGCAAGATTTGGATGATTTAAATGTTGGGTTCTTCCTTCTTTCTCTAACATGCTCTCACATCTCGCTAAAATCAGTAAGAAATGACACCAAAATGAACTCTAAGGCCTATATATCAAAATGGGGTCGGGTTATAAAAATAGGGAAATTAACCCTTTGATGTCAGGACTGCTATAGCAGAATGGACCACTGAATGCGAATGTTAGCCGCATAATGCACCATAAAATCGGCTTTCAAAACTGGGCTACACTGGTCCAATTTACGACCGCAGATCAAAAATGTGGACCGCATAATGGACATTGAGATCGCAGATCTGACATGACACAGGATCACATTTTCCAGCCTTTCGTAATTTGATCATACCTTTGTGTAGGAATGTCCAAATTATGAACGGTTTGAAGTGATGGAAACTAGACTCAAAGAACTTTCATTTGATAGGTTTTTCGTCACATAAAACATTATACATATTTAGAAGTGCTTGATCAAAGTGGGGACTTGTGCAAGTACATTTGGAATCTTAGCCTATTATGAAATTTTCCAATTTTCCTTAGACTTAGGCCTTTCCTTGGACCCCAAATTACTTACCATAGGACATATACACATATTTACCAAGTCCATTTGATGTAAACCATGTTAATAGCACAAAAAATATTATGATTAGCCTACGTGGCACCACGAAATCCTTGGTTACTGAGCGAAATTTTCCTGGGCCTTACAGGATGTATCGACTGAGCCTGCTGCACCCGAGATCTCTGGCTTTAGAAAAATGGTTCCTCATCCGCTGTTATCTTCTTTTCTCATCGAAGGTACTTCGAGGAATGCGGGTTCTCTGCCGCCGACTTCTTCTCCAATTGAAGGTACTTTGAGGGATGTTCGAAGCTAGGAGCTGCATATACTGAGTGACCATATCACAACCGGGATCGGTTCTACTAGGGTTGAGGGAGCCAGACTAGTAGATGTGCACTAGACTTTTGAGGAAGCTCAGCGGCTCTACTCTGTGGTGAATTTTGGCCGATCGTACCGGTGTTATACTTTTTGCAATTTTTACTCTCTTATCGAGTTTCCCCTTCATAGGATTTTAACATACTCAAGTCTGAGCTACTTCATCGTGAAGCTAGGCTACTAAAAGCCATGGATTGGGAGAAATCCCTCGGTCTTATTTGCGATGAAAGGGAAGACGAGTTGGCGTACTAGCAGTATGAGGCGAGTCGAAGCCTGAACTACGAATACGACCTTGAGGAGCAGGTAATTTTTGTTCCAAAGGTGTGCGTCTTTTTTCTTCTATCTTCTGAGGGTAATGTTTTAGAGAAAAGTTGGTCAATCTAAGTGTGAGTGCGATAAGCTAAAGGCTCGGGTGGATGCTCGGGGTACTTCTAAGAAGGATGCCTTGGCCAAGGCGTCCGCCCTTGAAGTATAACTTCGCAACGCCCGTGAGAATAGCTCAATCCAAATGGACATATTTATAAGGCTCGAGTCTGAGCTTCTGGAGATGAAGGCTGAAGTTGTGGATGCTCAGGCTAAAGTCGAAAGAGATTCAAACCAAGGCTGATAAGAAAATGGCCGCCTATCTACAAGACGCTGCCGATGCTCGAGATGAGCTGAGAGGGGTTCTCAACCGGGAGAGTAGGAGTGAAGAGTATGTTAGGTGTAAATCTTGAAGGGAAACCCTCGAGGAGTTCCATGCCAGGGTTTTCGATCTCTCAAAAGAGATAAAGCAGGCAAGGTCGGATGGATATGATACTATGTTCCTTCTGTTCGATGCCGAAGATAGCGGGAAAGAGGCCGACGGGCCATAGTCCTTGAGGGGGATGTTGATCAGGCCTATCTTTTTTGATTTTGTGTATAATGTCTTCAAAGATCATTGTAAATGGTGCTTTGTATTTTTTCACATATACGTATAAGAAAAAGCCTTGCAGTCTCATTTTTCATGCACTTCCCTTTGCTTTGATGTTTATCAGCCATTAGCCAGATGAACTAGTCTTTTAAAGAACCCTTAGTTTGGCCCTAGGGCTCGCTGGGCCGGCCCGTAGGCTCATAAGCATTTGGTCGGTGTCATATTTTAGTATAAGTCGGTGTTTAAGCTCTTATCATTTGGCCCGTAGGCTCATACGCATTGATTGACAAACTGGATCGGAATGATAGACAAAAACAAGCTCACTAAAAACCATGGAAATCACAAAGGCTGAAACGAAAGCCATTCTTCGTATTTGTTGATACTCGGTCCACCCAGTCTTTCCAATCCACTGTAATTCTGTTTGGGAAGGAAAGGGTAATTCTATCTTTTCATATTAATTTTAATAGACTAGTGGCTTAGTTTTGCTCAGCATTAAAAATGGTGGATAAAAAGTAAATACCACTTTAAATAGTGGCTACCCCACACAATTTTTACCTGTTCGTGGATATCTGCTGGGCCTACTTTCCTTCAGGCCCAAACCCATTGTCCACCTCTTTCCCCTATCGCTTTAAGTTTATTGGTTGTTCTCATATGTAAATAAAACTGATAATATTTGATTGAATGTCTTAATTTATTTCTTTATGTTAACAACCTAGGCAAGCCCTAAAGACATAGATAAAGATAAAAGAAGAATTGTGATTTAGTCATAATTAATTCTAATCATTTTGCTTGTTCAACTCTCGATATTATTTTCACTAACAATTTTTCATAAAGTTTTTGAAACTAAGACAGATTTGCAAAGACAACAACCTTCTCTTTTAAAAACAAGTAGAAACAAAAACGAACAAGAAATGACATGACGGATCTACTGCAACTTCCGGAATTCCATTCCGACGCTCTGATCAAAAACTCATTATCGGACCGGAAACTTCAAAATTACAAACTTCGGCATTTTAAGCCTCAATGAGCTGCGGACCTCAAAAATACATTCCAGACACGCTCCCAACCCCGAAATCACCTAACGGTGCTAAAGGAACCATCAGATTTCCATTCCGAGGTCGTCGTCACACTGTTTCGGTTACATCCCATTTTTTAACTCTTAAGCTCTCATTTAGGGACTAAGTGTTCCAAAACACTCTATATCCCAACACCGAACGTCCCGACAAACCAAAATAGCAGAAATGAACTTAGGGGAAGCAGTTAATGGGGGAACGGGGCGTAAATTCCAAAAATGACTGGCCAGGTCGTTACATCCTCCTACACTTGAACATTCATTCGTCGTCGAACGAGCATAGAGAACATACCTGAAGTAGTAAAAAGATGAGGCTACTGACTGCGCATATCCTGCTTGGTCTCCCAAGTTGCCTCCTCTGCCGGCTGACCCCGCCACTGAACCTTCACTGAAGCTATTGCCTCCTCTGCCGGCTGACCCCGCCACTGAACCTTCACTGAAGCTATGTTCTTTGACCTCAACTTCCTGATCTGCCTATCCAAAATTGCCACTGGCTCCTTAACATAGGATAGATCCTTGTCCAACTGGACTAAACTGAAATCCAGCACGTGCGATGGATCACTGTGATACCTCCGGAGCATAGAAAAATGAAATACCGGATGAACTCCGGTCAAGCTAAGAGGTAAGGCAAGCTCATAAGCAACCTCCCCAACTCGTGTCAAGATCTCAAAAGGGCCAATAAATCTCGGACTCAGCTTTCCTTTGTTCCCAAACCTCATGACACCTTTCATAGGCGAGGCCTGAAGCAGAACCCGCTCACCAACCATATATGAAATATCACAAACCTTCCTGTCCGCATAACTCTTCTGTCTGGACTGGGCTGTACGGAGTCTATCCTGAATCACCTTGACCTTCTCCAATGCATCCTGAACCATCTCTGTGCCCAATAGCCTAGCCTCACCCGGCTCAAACCAACCTACTGGAGATCTACACCTCCTACAATATAAAGCCTCGTATGGCACCATATGAATGCTGGATTGATAACTGTTGTTATAAGAAAACTCTGCCAATGGCAAGAAATGATCCCAAGACCCTCCAAACTCAATCACACACGCACGGAGCATATCCTCAAGAATTTGAATAGTGTGCTCGGACTGTCCGTCCGTCTGGGGGTGAAATGCTATGCTCAACTCCACCAGAGTGTCTAACTCCTGTTGCATGGCTCTCCAGAACCGCAATATAAACTAAGTACCTCTGTCTGAAATGATAGAAACTGGAATACCATGCAAATGGATGATCTCCCTAATATAAATCTCCGCCAACCGCTTCGATGAATAAGTGGTACACACAAGAATGAAATGAGTGGACTTGGTCAGCCGATCCACAATGACCCAAATGGAATCAAACTTTATCAAAGTCCGTGGAAGTCCCGATACAAAGTCCATGGTGATACGCTCCCACTTCCACTCCGGAATCTCTATCTGCTGAAGCAACCCACCCGGACGCTGGTGTTCATACTTTACTTGCTGACAGTTGAGGCATCTAGACACATAATCAACTATATCCTTCTTCATCCGCCAACACCAATAGTGCTGCCTCAAGTCCTGATACATCTTCGAGGCACCCAGATGGATGGAATACCGTGAACTATGGGCCTCTGCTAGGATCACCTCTCGGACACCATCAACATTGGGCACACAAATCCGACCTTGCATCCTCAATACCCCATTATCCCCGGTGGTCACATCTCTGGCATCCCCACACTGGACCCTGTCCAGAAGGACAAGCAAATGAGGGTCATCATACTGTCGCTCCCTGATATGATCAAATAAGGAAGACCAAGAAACCACACAGGCTAGAACCCGACTGGGCTTCGAAAGGTCCAATCTCCCGAACTGACTGGCTAAGGCCAGAACATCCATCGCCATAGGTCTCTCTAAAGCTGGTAAATAGGCCAAACTACCCAAACTCTCTGCCTGGCGACTCAAGGCATCTGCCACCATATTGGCCTTGCCCGGGTGATATATAATAGTGATATCATAATCCTTCAACAACTCTAGCCATCTCCTCTGATGTATATTCAGGTCCTTCTGCTTGAGTAAGTGCTGCAAACTCCGATGGTTAGTATAGATCTCACAAGGCACCCCATACAAATAATGACGCCAGATCTTCAAGGCATGAATAATAGTAGCTAACTCAAGGTCGTGGACAGGGTAATTCTTCTCATGTATCTTCAACTATCTAGACGTGTAGGCAATCACCCTACCATCCTGCATCAACACTGCTCCAAGTGCAACCTGTGAGGCATCACAATAAATTGTATAAGACCCCGAAGCTGTAGGTAGCATTAAGATTGGGGCTTAAGTCAAAGCTGTCTTGAGATTTTGGAAGTTTGCCTCACACTCCTCTGTCCACTTAAATGGGGCACCCTTTTGGTTCAATCTAGTCATAGGGGCCGCAATCGATGAAAACCCCTCAACAAAGCGACGGTAATAACCCACCAAGCCAAAAAAACTGCGAATCTCTGTAGCTGAGGAGGGCCTAGGCCAACTCTGCACGGCCTCCACCTTCCTCGGATCCATCCGAATGCCCTCACTCGATACCACATGGCCTAGAAATGCCACGGAACTCAAACAGAACTCACATTTTGAGAACTTTGCATATAATTTCTTCTCTCTCAAGGTCTGAAGCACTGTCCTCAGGTGTTGCTCATGATCTTCCCAACTCCGGGAATATACCAGAATATCATCAATAAAAACAATAATGAAGGAGTCAAGATATGGTCTGAATACACTGTGCATCAAATGCATAAAAGCTATTGGGGCATTAGTCAGACCAAATAACATAACAAGGAACTCGTAATGACCATACCGAGTCTTGAAGGCAGTCTTCAAGATATTTGGCCCCCGAATCTTCAACTGATGGTAACCTGAGTGCAAGTCAATCTTGGAAAACACCTGTGCGCCCTGAAGCTGGTCAAACAGATCATCAATACGAGGCAAAGGATAACGGTTCTTCACGGTGACCTTGTTCAGCTGGCGATAATCAATGCACATACGCATAGAACCATACTTCTTCTGCACAAACAAGACAGGAGCACCCCACGGTGAAACACTGGGTCGAATAAAACCCTTACCAAGAAGTTCCTGCAATTGGTCATTCAAATCCTTCAACTCATAAGGAGCCATGCGATACGGAGGAATGGAAATGGGCTGAGTGCCTGGTAACATATCAATGCAAAAATCAATGTCTCTATCAGGCGGCATGCCCAGAAGATCAGCTAGAAACACATCGGGATAATCCCGTACCACTGGAACTGAATCAACAAAAAGGGTATCAACACTGACATCTCTCACATAAGCTAAATACGCGGCACACCCCTTCTCAACCATACGCTGAGCCATAAGGAAAGAGATAACTCTACTGGAAGTGTGATCTAAAGTACCACTGCACTCAATACGTAGAATACCTGGCATAGCCAGCGTCACGGTCTTGGCGTGACAGTTAAAAATAGCATGATGGGGCGACAACTAGTCCATGCCTAGAATAATATCAAAGTCAACCATACAGAGTAATAATAAATTTGCTCTGGTCTCAAAACCATGAATAGTAACCAAACATGACCGATAAACGCGATCCACAACGAGAGAATCTCCCACGAGAGTAGAAACATAAACGGGGGCACTCAAAGAATCCCGAGGCACACCCAAATACGGAGAAAAATAAGAAGACACATAAGAATAAATAGAGCCTAGATCGAATAGAACCGATGCCTCTCTATGACAAACCAGTATAATACCTGTGATGACGGAATAGGAGGCAGCAGCCTCAGTATGAGAAGGAATACAATAATATCTAGCCCGACCCCTCTCACAAGGGCGACCTCTATCTCCCCAGCCTCTGCCCTTGATTGGCTGGGCTGGTGGGGCAGCAGCTGGAGCTGTGATCATAGCCTGAGAAATCTGAGGAGCCTGCTGCGGCTGACTAGTCTGTGAAGATGCACCCCTAACAAGTCTGGGACAGTCCCTAATATATGACGTGTATCGCCACACTTGAAATAAGCTCTAGGAGGAGGCGGTGGCTGTGACTGGCTGGGGCTAGGCCTGCTGGACTAACCTCTAGAAGTGTCCTGTGTAGGAGGTGCGCTAGAAACTGGAGGCGCATAATAAGGCTCCTGAGGTGCAGGCGGAGCTGGAGTACTACCGGCTGCTGGTAAAGCTGAATGTACAGGGCGGCCAGAATAACCTCTACCATAACAACCTGCTGATGGGGTATGAGCACCAGAGTAGTGACCCGACTCTTGAGACCTCTTGGCCTTCCTCTCCCCTCGCTCCCTGGCGAGCATACCCACAATCCTCCTATCAATGCTCACTACCTGCTGGTAAGGAATATCCATCTCCAACTCTTGAACCATGTTGGACCTAATGGGCGGGATAAGGCCCTCGATGAACCTGCGAACTCTCTCCCAAACTTTGGCAACCAAGGCCGGTGCATGCCTGGCCAACCTGGTATAATGGATGGCATACTCTGAAACTGTCATAGCACCCTGGCGCAAGTGCTCAAACTTCGCGCACTATAAATCCATGAGGCTCTGGGGAACAAACTCTCTCATAAACATGTCTGAGAACTGGGTCCAAGTCAGTGAAGCAGCCTCGACTGGACTGTCTAACTCATAAGTACGCCACCAATCATAGGCGGCTCCCCAAAGCTGAAAGGCAGTGAAAGAAACCCCGCTGGACTCCACTATGCCCATAGTGCGAAGAATGCGATCACACTCCTCCAAAAATCCCAAGTCATCATCTAATTGTAAGCCACTAAACACTGGAGGATCATATTTCTTGAACCTCTCTAGTCTACGCTGCTCGTCCTTTGAAGCAGTTGACCCATCCTTGGGCTGAACTGGTGCTGCAAGCGGTGCAGGAATAATCTCCGGGGCCTGCTCAACCTGCAGTCACTGCTCAGGGGTACGGACGATGGGAGTTTATTCTCCTCCCCCGACCTGGGATATGGCTGTAGCAAGGGGAAGCAACCCTGCCTAAGCCAAGGTGGTGTACATGCTCATGAACTGAGTCAGAGTCTCCTGGAGCACTGGAGTAGTAGTGGCAGTAATAGGTGTGCCAGGTGCCTGAGCTCCGGCTGAATCTGCTGGCGGTACCTCTAGGGCAGCTCGCGCAGGTGCTCTCGTTGCACCGCGTGCGCATCCTCGACCTCTACCCCGGCCCCGACCTCTAACGGTGGCAGCAGGGGGTGCGAGTGCCTGGTCATCTCGTGTAGCACGTGTCCTCACCATCTGTGAGATAATAGAATACAGAAGTTTAGAATGGATGTCAAAATATCGCACGATAAGGAATTCAAATGACATGAAGATTTTTCCTAAACATTTACATAGCTTTTCGTAGATAAATACAGACGTTTCCGTACCGATCATCGAGAATCTAATAAACCGGCCTGTGTTCCGTGACTCCTATGAACCTAGAGCTCTGACACCAACTTGTCACGACCCTAGTTCACCAACCTTGAACATGTCATGACGGCACCTGGTCCCCATGACCAGGTAAGCCTAATATTGCGGAAACATAATAATTGCAAAAAATGGAGAAAATCGAATGAAATATCTAAAGGAAACTGTATTGAATGCCGCTTAGCATGTACAAGTCAATCATAAGATAAAAACAATTCCCAAAACCCGGAAACTCATGGGCAACACAAGCTACAGAAGTGTATAGTAAAGGCTCCAAAATCTAGAATATCTAACAACCGAAAGAAAGAAAACTAAGTACTAAAGATAGAGTAAGAGGGAGACTCATCAGTCTACGGACGAAGCAGATCTACCTCGAAGTCTCCGTAGTCCTCCTGCCTCACTGATAGTGCGCCTGAGTAGAGGTACCTGGATGATCTGCACATGAAAAACATGCGCATGAAGGGCATGAGTACACCACAGCGGTACTCAGTAAGTGTCAAGCCTAACCTCGATTGGGTAGTGACGAGGAAGGTAAGGGCTCTACTGAGACAAAATATAACAATAACAATAATTAACAGCATATTAATCTGACAGAAATAATAAATACAGCAATGAAATAAGATAGGTCAACGAGTCAATAACAACTACAAAGTTAGAGTAAAACACGGAGAAAAAAAACGCAGCTCAATGTCAAGACACCAATGAGGGACTCCCAAGATACCGTCCTGTAGCCCTTTCCTCAACTGTCCAGTGGATCTCCCATGACACCGTCTCGTAGTCCAATTCATGTACCAAAACGAAGGATCTCCCGGGATACCGTCCCGTAGTCCAACCATCAATATGCAGGGGGATCTCTCGGGATACCGTCCCGTAGTCCTAAAGTAAAAGTGCAGAGGGATCTCGTGGGATCCCGTAGTCCCAAAGTAAAAGTGCAGGGGGATCTCCCGGGAATCGAACCCGTAGTCCCAAAGTAAACAGACAAGGGGGGAGCTACCAGAATCCCACATCCGTAGTCCCAATGTAAATGCAAACCCACTGCCAGAAACAACCAAGAAATGAAGTATGAAAGAAAAACAACAGATAGAACTAGCCTAGCATGCTTCACATAGTGTAGTTAAAACAGCTTAAGCAATTAGACAGTCAAATAAGCTAAGCATGCTTTTCCTGATCTAGCATAAGTCATAATTTCAAATAGAATAAAGCAAATAAGAATAAGGGCTAAATTTCCATAGCTTAAGTAAAAACTGGGATTTCATCAATCGGCTCAAGTACGCGCTCGTCACCTCATGCACAAGGCACTCAAATATCAAGTAAAATCCTAAGGGGAAAGGTCCCCCACACAAGGTTAGACAAGCCACTTACCTCGAACCGGCTCAATATCAATAGAAATCACGCCTTTGACACGAGTATCCGACTCTAAATGGCCCAAATCTATTCAACTCAATTACATATTGTAAATAATATTGCAAAACACTAATTCCAATATAAAAATTAAAGCCAGGGCACCAAAATAGGTAAAATGACCAAAATGCCCCTCAAGCCAACGTCTCGGAATCGAATAATTTTCATATTTTCAGAACCCTCGTACTCTCATGAGTCTAACCATATAAAAATCTCCGAAATCAGCGGTCAAATGCCCAGTCAAAACCCAATAGTTTAGCCAATGAAGTTTTACCCCAAATTACCCAATTTTGATCTTAAATTCGAATTCCACTGATGTATTTAGCAATATAATGATGTAATATAATGAAAAGGGATCAAAGAAATGTTACCCAATGATTTTCTCTTCAAAACCCACTCAAAATCGCCTTCTCCCGAGCTCTCAATCGATTTTTCAAACTTATGAAGTTAAACCCTCGAAATTGTTATTTTTGAATAGTCATTTCCGCTTCTGTGGACAAGGGACCGCTTCTGCGGTCCCGCTTATGCGGAAGACTAACCGCTTCTGCGATTTTCACTTAAGGGGCCAGATTTTGCTTCTGCGTAGGAATAACTGCTTATGTGGTACCGCGTATACAAAAAATCAACCGCTTCTGCGGTTCCTGAGGAGGAAGACCAATCTCGCTTCTACGATGAGGAAGTCGCTTCTGCCGCTCTGCTTCTGCGGTCCCCAAGCCGCAGAAGCAAAAATAGCAGAAGAAACAAAATACCAGCTGCTGCTAAACTTAGAAATTTCCTCCGTTAACCACCCGAAATCATCCTGACGCCCCCGGGACCTCAACCGAAAGCACCAACACCACCTAATACCTTATTTTAACTTGTATCGATCCTTAAAACACCTAAAACAACACCGGAAATCCGATTAAATCAAAGATTCAAGCCTAAGAACTTCAATTTTCTTCCAAATACGCTTTTGATAAAAAACCTAACCAAAACACGTCTGAATGACCAAAAATGAAGGAGCTACTGCAACTTCCGCAATTCCATTCCGACCCTCGGATCAAAAACTCACTATCGGACCGGAAACTTCAAAAATACAAACTTCGACATTTTAAGCCTAAATGAGCTACGGACCTCCAAAATGCATTCCGGACACGCTCCCAACCCCTTAATCACCTAACGGAGCTAACGGAACCATCGAATTTCCATTACAAGGTCGTCTTCACATTGTTCCAGTTACAGACCATTTTTCAACTCTTAAGCTCTCATTTAGGGACTAAGTGTCCCAAAACACTACGTATCCCAACACCAAACATCCCGGCAAACCAAATTAGTAGAAATGAACTTAGGGGAAGCAGTTAATGGGGGAATGGGGCGTAAATTCCTAAAACGACCAGCCGGATCGTTACAATACACCTGTTGATATTCTATCAAGCAAGTCTGATGTTTAACTCCTTTTATACCCCCAAACCGTGAAATTGGTCTTTGATGCTCCGTCGTTAGTCATCTTTCACAATCTCCGTCTGGTGATTTCCCATTTGATTCTCAATCCTTATTCGACTTGTAGTGCCCGAAGGTTTTTTACCATCAAACCTCTCTCATTTTGTTCTTTCTCTCAACTTACAGTCGCCTCAAGGTGCCCGTTAAGATTTTCACCAATAAGACTCTCTCATTTTTTATTTCTCTCAGCTCCCGTCGCCTTACGGTGTGCGTGAGTGTTTTCACCAATAAGACTCTCTCATTTTCATTATTTTTCCTGCTTGGACCAGAGTGTTGCCCCTAGCATGAATCACCTCTATTTTCTCGACTTGGAATCTCTCGAAGACTGATCAAAAGGTATTTCTTTGGACCGTAACGTGGGCTTTTGTATAAGGTTAGAAAGAAAGGGTATCAAAGGCTCAAAAGAATTCAAATGGGTTCAAGATTACAACTTTCAGAATCAGATTTCTTACAACAACCTCAACTTCTGCCCCAGTTTCTTCACTTGGGGACTTTGGATTTTTATTTTGATGGGACTGGACCGTAAGGTTGCCTATGTATCCTTAAAAAGAATCAGGTTGAACGTAGTTCATGTCATAGGAATTACTTTGTTTGTTGTGATCTTTCTTTTCCTCTTTTTGTTTTTCTTTTTGTTGTTTTTCTTCTCTTTTTCTCTTTTTCTTTCTCTTTTCATTCTTTTCTTTCTCTTTTCCTCTTTTCTTTCTCTTTTTCTCTTTTTCCTTCTCTTTTTCTCTTTTGCCTTTACTTATCTTATGCGCTTGCATTTATGAACCTTGCTACTGATTCCAAAAAAGGTGTATGAAAGAAAATAAATATGGCTCAAAGGGGTAACAAAGGATAAAGTGTTTAGATAGCATAACAAAATGCCTTCGTCATTTCAATCTTCAAAACATGCCAAGCACAAACAACACAATTAAACAAACCACAGAAAACATTCGTAACATCTTTTTATTGTACCAAACTTGAAAACCATATCCACACATTCGCCTTCTACATTTGTTGAATACAAAACACCATTGGACAACGCTCTCGCTCTCATTACCACGAACGACCCTTGTCAATTTGGGCAAACTTTCCTTCAACTTCAACCTGATGCAGTATGATGCATTTCAATACGGTTTCTTTGCGTTCTATCTGCCCCAGTTTTACACAATTCGGGCTTGAAGTGATCTCAAAATGCCTTTACTTATTTCCCTCAAATGTCCCTATAATTTTCAAAATTATTTCATTACTTCATGACGAAACAAACTTTTTAAGACCAGGCTGAGAATTATGGGTACATGTCATGTCACTAGAGTCAACAGGAAAAGGACTATAAAAGGAAAAGAAAACTAAAAAAATGACTAGAAATAATAGAAACCAAAAAATTGCATTATATAGACGGTGCAAGGGTTCGAACAAGCAAACTGAACTTGGAACAAACCTAGACAACACTAAACGAGCTACTATGGCCAAATGAAGTAGACATAATAAAAGGATAGAAGGATTTGAGCCACAAGACAATATCCGGATTACAACCCTGAAATAACCGGGACAATAGAAATGACAACAAATAAACCACCAAGACTCCTTCCAAGCTAGCCAAGAAAGGAGCGTCTTTCCAATTACCAAGCACGGCATCTTAGCCACTGAGTTCAACATCAATATTTCCAAGACTATTACCAACTTAAACATTATCAACTTTAATCAACAAGTTCCCAAGAGGATTCACATGCTCCCTGTCTTTTTTATTGACCACAACTACCCCTTTTTGAATCATTCTTTCTATTTCACTTTTTAAAGAGCGACAATCTTCAATGCTATATCCCTAGACATTAGAGTGGTACATGCATCGAATAGCAGAATCAAACCCTTTTGCATATGGGTCTATAGTATAGCCGAGGAGCGGCTCAATCAGGCCAAAATGCTTTAACTTTTCAAACAAACTTGTGTAGGATTCTCCGATGGGCGTGAAATTATCTTTTTGCCTTTGATTCCTTCCATGCCTCAGTTTTCTAGGATTGTTGGATGCGTTAAAATTCTGTGAAGGCATACGAGATTTTTGGGATGCTGGTGCTCGCCCTAGGGAGTGACCTAATTGTTGGACAGATAACCGAATGTTTTTCGGCGGATAATACTGGGGTGGATTATTTGGAGTTTGGGGCTGTTCATGGGGACGGTATTGAGGCTAAAAGCATTTAGCAAGAACGACCACTGGACCCTATCGGCGGCGGAAGGAGCGACCTGGTGGCTGGACAGATGATCGAATGTTGTTCGCCAGATAATATTGGGATGGATTATATGGAGTTTGGGGATGTTCATGGGTTCGGTATTGAGGCAGAAAGAATTTAGCAAGAACGACCACTGAACCCTGTCTTCGGCGGGGCTCAGAAACACTTTTTCTATCAATGGGAGGGTTATCCCGAGCAACTTGTTCGTTCCATCTGAGCCAAAAATCCATAAAACTCTCCTTGGGTTTCTTTTCCATCTGATATAAGGAGGAGCGGTTTGGGACAATGTCTATATTGTATTGAAAGCGTCGCACAAAATTTTGAGCCATGTCTCCCAATGTATGCCACTTCCCAACATCTTGAGGATTATACCATTCCAAAGTTGCCCCAGTCAAACTCTTACTGAAATATACCATCAAGAAATCATCTTTCTCACCAACACTTCTCATTTTACTGCAATAACCCCTCAGATGGGCTACCGGATCTCCACCCCCCTCATACAAATTAAACTTTGGCAATTTAAACCCTGCAGGCAGGCGAACGTCAGGGAACACACACAACTCTTTATAAGACATGCTAACCTGGTCTCCCATCCCTTGCATGTTCTTTAAAGACTATTCTATGCTTTTTAGCTTCCCGGATATCTCATCCGTCCTTTTCTCCTGTGACCTTTTCATTTTCATCATGAAGCTCATCCCGAGGGCTCTTCTTGTATGAATCAAGAACCTTGCAGGCAACCTCTGAGGATTAATATTGGGCATAATGAGCTTTGAGTAAGTATTCATTGTTGGGAATAGCGGATATAATAGGATGGCAATTCTGGGAAAGGTAACCGAAGGATGAGTGATGGAGCTACTAGGGTAGTTGGGAAAGCTGTGATAAGCGGGTGGATTTAGAGAATATGGGGGTCATATGGCACTATGACTTGAGTTTGGGTAAGGGTAGCATCTAGGAAGCTAGGTGGTGGCGGGGGTGGTGCCTTCCCAGTCATCCAGGCCTGATACATGTCCGTCATGTGTTGTCTTAACATCCTTACCTCATCAGCCAACCCAGTGTCCTGTTCAACCAACTGCTTTCAGGCACCGGTATCAACAACTTAATTATGTTGTTGTCTGCCATCGCTTTTGACTTTATATTGTAGAAAGGAGTTACCACTTTAAGAACCAGAAACCAATCGCCCTTCTTTATGAAGATAACAAAATGAGGTCGTCACGTTAGCGTTAGGGCATTTAACATAAGAAATCTCACTTTACGTGCAATGCACCTAGCCACAGTTATCAGTTCTAAAATGACTTCAAGGGTACAAAGGTCAGTTGGCATCATCCCAATCTGTCCATTTCAATCCTCTCTTTTCTTTTCCTTTCTAGCACTTGCTTGCTCATTTTCCTTCCTTTTTTTTCTTCTGATTATCACTCTTTTCTTTTCTCTTATTTCTCACATCCCGTAATTTCATCTCTTTTAATAAAATAAAAAATAATTTGATCGAACCTTACGTAGGTTGCTTACGTATCATGACGCCGCATGAATCAGATATTTGCGTAGTTCTGGAAGATCGGGAATAGACTAAACAAACTGACGTCCTTTTTTTTTCTTAATGACTACTTTGACGAGATAAGGGAAATAAAAGAAACAAAATTATTCTAAACTTAAGCTTAACGGATCTCTTTCTTCTCTTTTTTTTTTGACACAAATTCTCTATTAAGGAAAAATCCTAGAAGAGAAAAATATTTTTTGACTCTTTTTTTTTAGGAAGGAGATCGTGTTGTTTTTATTTTCTTCTATGTACAAGGTCCTAAAGTTCTAATGAAAATAAAAGAATTTTTTTTTTCATTTTTCATTAGTTTCCCAAATAAGAACCTAAAAAAAATCTTTTTTGATTTTTGAAATTAATACCTTACAGAAAACTCTTTAAAGAGGTACTAAAGAAAATTCTCTTTTTTTGAATTTTTAGTCCTGATATACTAAAAGAAATATAAAAGCAAAAGTTTTCTATTTGGAGTTCAAGAAATTAATTTCCTTAAGAGAAAAACCTCAAAAGATTTTTTTTTTAATTCTAGAATTGGTATTCTAAAGAAAACTTTCAAAAGAAATAAAAAACGCAAAATCTCTTCTTTTTTTTTGGATTTTTGATTTATAACACACTTTTTTTCCAATACAAAAATAGTAAATACAATAACAAAAGGCTCGACATTACTGTACAAAAATAGAAGGTAAAAGACAACATAAAAGAAAAATAGTTTCAAAACATCAAAAGAAAAATCTCCTTAAGCAACTCCTGAATGGCTGGTCCCGGGGAGTATGTGATGCTCAAATTCCGATAAGTAGATCCACACCTGTATGAGAAAACTTTTAAACCAACACTATGTGAGACAATAATACTCCCTACTGGACACATGCAAGACATGATTTATTTTTTGCAAAATGGCTATTTGGCCAAAAGGTGGCTAGAAGTGTAAAATTTGGCTAAGATCCCGCAAAGCCAAGAACCTAAGATTTACTAGGAAGATCGAACCCTATGTGGGTTGCCTATGTATCACGCTTCGAAAGACGAGAATCAGGTATGCGTAGTTCGAAAAGATTGGATACGGTCGAGAATTTTAAAAAAGACAACTAATTTAGAGAAAAATATGCTTTTTGTCTTTTCCATGCAAAATATCTTCTCTTTTTTTTTTTTTTGAATTTTCAAGCTCTTTTTTGTTTTTCTTAACAAAAATGTGACAGAAAACATAATTGGGCCCCACTCGCTTTATTTTCACATTTCACCTTCTCTTTTTTTTATTTTTTTTTAATTTTCTCATTTTCCCTCAGCTATCATTGGTCCGCCAAATGACCCCGTTTACCCTTGAATAAATGCAACATGTAGCACATAGGATGCATCAAGATGGTCTATTATTTTGGGTACACCTGTCCTAGAAGGACCCAACCCCTGTGTTGAGTTCCCTAAGTCAAGTGCACATGATGCAAACAAACGTTCCCACTAGAAATCCGGCATGAAGCTATGTTTTTCTTGGTTTAAATCCTGGGGCTTTCGTCTAGACTTGGGGTACCCGAGCGGACAATTGGGGCCGAAGAGGGGGCGACGCACCGGGAGCACTGAAGTCTGCCCGGCCTTGTCGGTTGCCCATCCTCATTATATTTGGTATAATTTATATGCAAAAAGCGGGCCACATGAACGTGGGCACCATTTTCAGAATACTCAGGGGGGTGGCGTGAGAAGACAATTATATTCAATTCAAACAATATTAAAGCGGTAAAAAAATAGCATTTAGAAGAAAAGATTCACAAAATAAAGTAATATTAACAATAAATAAAGCCAAGCAAAATCATGTTAACAAGCTCGAATTTCGACCCCTGAACCAAAAATTCTGTGTTCTTGTCCCCGACAGAGTCGCCAGACCTGTCACACCTCCTTTTTCCTACACCCCCGGAAAGAAGTATTGAGGGTGTTATTTCAAACTTGAAATGATAATCGAAACAGGCTGTATTTCAATTAAAATTCAGAGTGGCCACCTGGGATAATTTATGGTGTCCAAAGTCACCGGTTTAAAATCCCGAATCGAGAAAGTTGTCACGACCCAAAATCCACTAAGGGTCGCGATGACGCCGGACACTGCTCTCGGCAAGCCAACCAAATTACTTGATGAAGTTCTCATTTTTAACAATCTTGAAAATTAAGATTTTCCTTCAATTTTTCATAAATAAAAAGATAACTACTTCTATTCAAATTAAATGATAAGCAATTAATACAAGATATTTCAAAACCATCCTAAATCCCGGTGTCACAAGTGCATGAGCAATTTCTAAGAAATAATACAATACAAACATCCATCCGGAATACAGTGGACAGAAAGTGAATACAATTTACTGGAGGGGAATTTACTAGCTGCGGGCCGCCTCGAATAATGCAACTCACCTAGTCCCTGAATCATTTGTGCTGCTATGCCCAGTAGACCACTAGAGTTAATTATACATGTGCAACAAAAATGTACAGAAATGTAGTATGAGTAAGAAAATAAGGTGTACTCAATGAGTATCCCGTCTAAGCTCGAAGAAGTAGAGACGAGATGGTCGACTTCGACACTTACTAGTGGTTGATTAATGATGTCAATAATTCATTAAATCGTGGACTTTTATGAGCTTGATTTTTAATACAATAGGAGGAGACAAGAAAACAATTATTTATTTTCTAGGGAATTTCGAAAAAATTCCTTTTCATCATTTAACCAAATATTCTCAAGTCATGACGTGGCAATAACAATTTTAATAAGTTCAAGGCAGCAATACAATCATGCGCAGATCATGCCGAGGCGTACGGTCCGCTCAACCAGAAAACAAATTATGCACTGCCGAGGGTCGAACGGCGCGAACCATAGATACATCTATCACCCCGCTCGCGAACTATCCATACGATGCAGTCAACATAAATTAAACAATCACCTTGCTCGCGAATTATGCATGCGACGCATGGACACATAGAGATACATGCTCAGATAGCCAATCAACAATTTATCGGGGAATATTTATTCAAATATAAGACACTTTCTCTTTTAACAATTTAAGAAAAAGAAGTTTAATCCTTTTTTGAAATTTATTTATTAATTCGATGTGCTTTAAGCAATTCGAGCTGTCAATAAGTTTACAATTAACCCAAGTATAGCATGCTTTAGGGTCCTATACTACACGGACAATAGCATAATAGTAGCTACGCACGGACTCTCGTCATCTCGTGCGTACGTAGCCCCAACAAATAGGAGCACATAACCAATTAATTCACATATGGGGACAATTCCCTCTTAAAAGGTTAGAAAGGAGACTCACCTCGCTCCGAAATTTCCATAACCGGCTTCCAAGCCCTTCCAACGACTCCAATTGATGCATAACGCCCCAAAACTATTCAAATAATGGGCAAACCAATAAAAATTCACTCTGATACTTGTAACAATTCAAATTATATAATTTCCCAACTCCACTCGAAAATTGACCAAAATGCCCTCGGGCCCACGTGCCCTGATTCCGAAATTTCTCGAAGATAAATTCTACCCATAGCTTTACTAAGTCAAATATACAATTTGCTCAAATTTTCATGCTCAAATTCAAGATAAAAGTCCAAAATTCCAAGTTCTAGGTCTTCCCCAAAAATTCTAAATTTATACTAATTTTTCATGTTTAAATCCATGTAAGATCACATATTTAACTCAAAAATAGGAAGAAATCACTTACCTAGTGTTGCTTGGTTAAAATCCCTCCTTGACCTCTCCAAAATAGTTCAAGCCAAATGAAAGAAATGAAAAAAACGGGCAAAAACTCGTGTTTAAAACAATCTACCCATGCTTCATCGAGTTGTACCTTACGCTGTGCAGGTTGTACATCCTATTACCATTTTCCCCCGCTGTACACCTTTTATTAAAATGCCGATAACGCCTTGTGGCAATATTCAAATGACAAACAGTTTGAAGATTTAGAAACTAGATTCAAATATCTTTCATTTGATAGTTTGTACATCATATAGCTCCTTATATATTCGGAGATATGAGCTTCTAAAGTAGGCTCCATGCATCAGAAAATTATGTCGAAACTGCTCCACCAACCATTTTCAATCGATCATAACTTTCTGATAAAATGTCCAAATCATGAATAGTTTAATTTTCTGGAAAAAAAATTCATGGGAAACAACTTTTACGTTTTAAAAATTTTAAGATTCCTTATAGATTTTGAGATATAATTTTCCAAAGAGCCTCCTCGATTGCACCATTGCTGTCCAAAATAGCAGTTGCAGCAGATTTTCAGCAGCTTTAAAGTTCCGAAATCGATCTGTTAGCCTTCTGAAATACACCCGAGACCCTCGGGACTTTAACCAATTATACCAACATATCCCAAAATACAATACGAACTTAGCCGAGGCTTTAAATCACATCAAACAACGTCAAAATCATGAATCATACTTCAATTCAAACTTTATGAACTTTAAAATTTCAAACTTCTACATTCGATGCCGAAATCCGTCAAATCACGTCTGATTGATCTCAAATTTTGCACACAAGTCATATTCGACATTACGGACCTTCTCCAACTTTCAGAATTGGAATCCAACCCCGATATCAAAAAGTCAAACTCTCGGTCAGACTTCTCAAAAACCTTCAAATTTCTATATTTAGCCAAATGACTTCAAAATGACCTACGGGCCTCCGAATTCACTTCTGATCGCACTCTAAACTCCAGAATCGCAGTACGGAGCTATTCCCAAACTCGGAATCCCAAATGAACATTGATAATCCAGAAATGCACTTCAACCCAAACTTATGAAATTCCTCCAAAATGCTAACTTCCATAATAACCAGCAATATATTCCCGGGTCTTCCAAAACCCGATTCGGACATACGCCCAAGTCCGAAATCATCATACGATCCTGTTGGAACCTTCGAATCCCGATTCTGAGGTCGTTTATTCAAAAATCCAATCTTAATTAATTCTTTCAACTTAAAGCTTCCGAAATAAGAATTCTCTTTCCAAATCGACTCTAAACTTCCAGAAATTCAATTCCGACCACGCGTACAAGTCATAATACCTGAAGTGAAGCTGCTCATGGCCTCAAACTGCTGAACGACGCGCTAAAGCTCAATATGATCGATCGGATCATTATATTCTCTCCCAGTTAAACATACGTTCGTCCTCAAACGTGCTACGAGCTACACTGGGGTTGTCCGAAATCACTATTTAACTCTTCGAGCACCTACCCGTGCTACCACAACTCAGATAGGCACCTAGCTCGTTAAATATGAAGATATCCTTTTCACTTAAGCGAATAAGCCTTAGAGCCCAATTCCAACATCCGAAATTATCTGCCATGCCTGCTCCAAAGTACGCCCACCGTACCAATAACTACATGCAGTATCAAAACATGACTGCATACCTTAATTGAATTCACAACTTGCACCCATTTACTCACAGGACCAGAATAACATTCTCTGATCAAATTAATCGAAATTCCACGAATCTGATGCTCCCATTGTACCTCATGAACTACCTAGGTCTTGCTCTAATTCTTAGAATATTGCCATGACGGAAGAGATGTGGAAATTCATAACTGGCTATCGGATCAACAAATCATTGGGGTATACCCCCGACATGAACCATCACCTCATTCTGGACCAAATAATGGTCTTAGCTCCTTAATATACTTCATATAGTCAGATTGCACTGATCCCAAATCCAATGATCTCGTCTCACCCAGTACGAGCTGCTCAGGCATTAAGCCACCCTGGACATGATCAGAAGTCTAATATGATGCCACAATGTGCCAATTGGCTACCAATTAGAGTGCGATACAAAAAGGTAAATGAACTTTGAAAAGGAATTTCAATTACCCCGCTCGCGAATCATACATGCAACACAGGCGCACAATTCCTTCAGAAAATAGGAAACAGAACACAATGAACAGATATGGGGAACTACAATGAACATTACACAATTGCGGCACGCAACCCGATCCGAGAAATCATAACCATGGTGGCGTGCCACCCGATCCACACAACATAACCATGGCGGCGTGCCACTCGATCCAAATAACATACCCATGGCGGCGTGCCACCCGATCTACACATGGAACTCACATAAGGAGATGTACATTGAGCTAAATTGCTCATTAGAAGAAAATACTGAATATGAGTCATAAACACGCTAAGTGTATAATACCATTCCCTGGGGAGACATATAACACTATAATCCACAAACTCGAGCACAACTAAAGTGCGACATATGATCTGAATCTCAAGAGCCATCCTGCTCATATAACCTCATCTCTATGCGGAACCTTAACACATAACAAATTCACCAAGCCGCCTCACCACTAGCATGATGAAATACATCATTACATGAAATAGCGAACAACGAAATAACACCCCGACTCCCTTCCATAAGAAGTGTATTGCTGAGATGAACACATCTGGCCTGTATAAACCCATGTTCACATTTAAATCAATCTACTGATCTTAAGCCGATTTCTAATTACACCATCTAAGCTAATAAGCTTTTAAAGGTCCATAATAAATCCCCTTTTCTCATAACACATAAGAACAACCCTCATAACTGAAGCGAACCTCCACAGTTCATAACCCAATAAACAGAGTACTCTCCAGGCATAAATTCTCAAATTAATGATATTACCACAATCCTCATACTTGGTTTAAATCTTAAATCAATTAAGTGACTGCATGTCACACTTATACAATATTCCTGTGGGACACGCTCCCATAACCTTCTGAAATGAATAACGGGTCCGCACATCAGAACCACCGGTCGCACCTATGCTAAAAAGTGATCAAGAATCATTAACCAGGATGCAAAGCCTTTTTCACAAAACACCAATCTCAGGTGACACTGAAGACAATACCAACTTACCTTACACACCGAAACTCCCTTCCTGCTCATCCGAGATTGTGACATCCTTGTCCACACCGAGCTGTTACCTTGATCTTTACTTCAAATTCTGTACTGCTCACTGCACCTAACATGCCAATATACAATAGAACACGCTTTTCATCATAGCTTCAGAACCACTATCGGGCCAACACTTCATCATATAAAAGCTTTTCACTTAACTCACTTCAGGAGAACCATAGCAACACACAGGTGAATTCTCATAACTGTAGAACACGAACATCTCTAAGTAGTGGTCTAAGATACCATAGCCCTTCCGGGGCCCACCTCCACGTATTAGGTCACAACAGTAGAATACTTTTTGAATACCACCGACTACGGCAGCCGACAAGCCTCGCACGCACCAGCACAATTCACTTGCATAACTCGATCACACTGAAAGAACTGCTCACTACCAGCAACATGCCATACTGACTATGTCTAACCAATCCCTCTTCTTCCAAGTTATCCTTAATTGCCATAGAAACAATGATAACTCCATTCAACACTTGTCACACTCCATTTGCACTCATCCTGAGTGACCCTTAATAAAGAGACCATGCTATCTCAAATCCCACGAACTATTTCGTACCTCCAAATTGCTACATCACAAGTTAAAACATCATAGACATTCTATGCCCCTTCTCATAGGCTGCCATCATCTTGATTCTTAACCGTACCTATAGGCTCGAAATCGTTAGGCACCAAACTTTACCCCTTTGAATCCATTAGGACCATTGTTGAGAGCCATCCGCTCTAACTTGGCCTCGAATATAATCAACTTCATGAATCTTCTAGAACATGAATACCCTCTCGACGAAACACCTGGAAGAATCACTTACCTTGAAACCCGCATCTATACAAGGAATAATTTCTGAATCCTTCCCTATGTCCGAACATCAGCCAATAAGGCCAACCATAGAACCCTTTAACAATTCCTTTGCTCAAATATCCACTTATGTTCTTTTCCGGTAGCCAAAATAACCTAGAAATATGCTAACAACTAGAAAACCTCGCAAGTGGTTAACCATACAACCCAATCATAGGCGGCGGGACTCTCCCACTTAGCTTGAAGCCACTATTACACAACTCTGGAACTCACTGGAATTCCTTATCTATTATTAACATAACCTTGCGCAATCAACTGCCTAAATTCTCGGATTCTTTCTGTAAGGCCCCTTTTTTATACTCTGGATCATCAACCACATTCGCACGACTGATCTCTTTGATGCATAACCAACAAAATTCTTCGTAGAAGCTTCGCCAATTATACGACCGCTAACCTGCTCACAGGGAATAACCCCCACCAGAGTCCGAACTCACTCTTTAGTTTCATAAGTCCATTCACTCCTCGTGGACATCAAATAAATTTGCGGCAATATTCTCCCAATTCAAAGTTATGTTGTACCCTTCTTCTTTTCCGGCAGCTCCTTCCCGTTATATCAAACCTCCTACTGTATAATAGCCCATTTGCAACTTCGCCACTCTCCCACTTTGGTGGAACCCATACCCTTAATTGACTACTCGACCCTTGGCCTCTTATACTCGACCTTCTAGAAAAAAAATTTCCCACCGCCTGACACCTCCCACATGCCTTTCCTTATCCTTTGGTGCTCCGCTGCTGCCATAAATAAAATCTTTCATCGTAGCACTTGAACCCGCAATTGCTGCTAACTTTACACCTTTTGAAAGATCGTCTTTCTCATAACACCGACATTAGAAACACTAAATCAACCCTGAACTAACACACCCTACGATATCTGACATCCACATTTCCGATACTATTTCATAATAGCTTGCTCCAAAGGAAAATTGTAGAAGATCGCAACACCGATGAACTTAGTGCATTTAATTAGGACAACGACATCCCCTCATAGAAGAAAGATCCACCACTGTCGCATGTACCAAGTCTCATTACTCTACTATCCCGAATCTACACATTCTTAGCCTGATTACCTTTCCCCAACTGGAAATAAAATACTGAATCTCTAGATTATACACTGAGTAAACCTCCCTTCAAGTCATTCACTGCCCCGACAAGTAGGCAAATCTCCTACCATCACATCAATACTGCGGAACAATAGTTCATAAGTATGATGGCAATTTGTGCCTAGCCTCAGAGCCCTCAGAAGTATCGCTACTGGGCTGAAACAATAAAATATTCTTCCATAAAGCGACGATAATACTCCGATCAGCTATACCGGGAGAAATATCCCGTATCACATCTGTATTACCATTATGGTTCTTCAATTTTCGATTTATAACAAGCGGTTCGCGTCGTATAAGATTGAGTAGGAATGAATTAAAGGCATGCGCCTCCAAGGATCAAATCGCACGATAAGGAATCAAGAAGGGAAGTACTCCTAACAGCCCTGCAGCCTCCCGAGGATAAGTACAGACATCTCCGTACCGATCCGCGAGACTCTACTAGACTTGCTCATGACTTGTGAGATCCTAAGAACCTAGTGCTCTGATACCATGTTGTCACGACCCAAAATCAACTAAGGGTCGTGATGGTGCTGGACACTGCTGTCAGGCATGACAACCAAATTACTTGATGAAGTTCTCCTTTTTAAAAATCTTGAAAACTATGATTTTCTATCAATTTTTCATAAATAAAATGATAACTGCTTCAATTCAAATTAAATGATAAGTTAATACAATATACTTCAAAACCATCCCAAAATCTGGTGTCACAAGTGCATGAGCAATTTCTAAGAAATAATATAATACAACATCGGTCTGGAATACAGTGGACAGAAAGTGAATACAATTTACTGGAAGGGACTTTACTAGCTACGGGCCACCTCGAATAATACAACTCACCTAGTCCCCGAATTGTCCGTGTTGCTACGCCCAGTAGGCCACTAGAGTTACATATACATGCGCAACAAAAATGCATAGAAGTGTAGAATGAGTACGAAAACAACGTGTACTCACTGAGTATCCCGTCTAATCTCGAAGAAGTAGAGATAATATGGTCGACTTCGACACTTACTAGTGGTCCAATAATGATGTCAATAATTCATTAAATCGTGGACTTTTATATGCAAGATTTTTAATCCAATAGGAGGAGACAAGTAAACAATTATTTATTTTCTAGGCAAATTCCCAAAATTCCTTTTCATTATTTAACCAAATATTCTCAAACTATGATGTGGCAATAACAACTTCAATAAGTTCAAGGCAGCAATACAATCATGCACAGATCATGCCGAGGCGTACAGCCCGCTCAACCAGAAAACAAACTGTGCACTACCGAGGGTCGAACGGCGTGAACCATAGATGCATCAATTACCCCACTCGCGAACTATCCATGCGACGTGGTGAACATAAATTAAACAATCACCCTGCTCGCGAATCATGCATGCGACGCAGGTACACATAGAGACACATGCTCAGATAGCCAATCAAAAATTTATTGGGAAATATTTATTCAAATAAAAGCCACATTCTATTTTAACATTTTAAGAAAAAGAAGTTTAATCCTTTTTTGAAATTTATTTGTTGATTCGATGTGCTTTAAGCAATTTGAGGTGTCAATAAGTTTACAATTAACCCAAGTATAGCATGCTTTAGGGTCATATACTATCCGGACAATAGCATAATAGTAGCTACGCACGGACTCTCGTCACCTCGTGCGTGCGTAGCCCCGACAAATAGGTGCACATAACCAATTAATTCACCTATGGAGACAATTCCCTCTTAAAAGGTAAGAAAGGAGACTCACCTCGCTCCAAAATTTCCATACCAGCTTCCAAGCCCTTCCAACGACTCCAATTGATGCATAACGCCCCAAAACTATTTAAATAATGGGAAAACCAATAAAAATTGACTCTAACACTTGTAACAATTCAAATTATACCAGTTTCCAACTCCGCTCGAAAATTGACCAAAATTCCCTCGGGCCCACATGCCCGGATTCCGAAATTTCTCGAAGAAAAATTCTACCCATAGCTTTACTAAGTCAAATATACAATTTGCTCAAATTTTCATGCTCAAATTCAAGATAAAATTCCAGAATTCACATTTCTAGGTCTTCCCCAAAAATCCCAAATTTATACTAATTTTCCATGTCTAAATCCATGTAAGATCACATATTTAACTCAAAAATAGGAAGAAATCACTTACCTAGTGTTGCTTGGTGAAAATTCCTCCTTGACCTCTCCAAAATAGTCCAAGCCAAATGAAAGAAATGAAAAAAAATGGGTTAAAACTCGTGTTTAAAACAATCTGCCCAGGGTTCATCGAGTTGTACTTTACGCTGTGCAGGTTGTACGTCCTATTACCATTTTCCCCTGCTGTACACCTTTTATTAAAATGCCGATAACGCCTTGTGGAAATATTCAAATGACAAACAGTTTGAAGATTTAGAAACTAGATTCAAAGATCTTTTATTTGATATGTTGTACACCATTTAACTCCATATATATTCGGAGATATGAGCTTCTAAAGTAGGCTCCATGCATCAGAAAATTATGTCAAAACTGCTCCACTAGCCATGTTCAATCAATCATAACATCTTGATAAAATTTCCAAATCATGAATGGTTTAACTTTATGAAAATTAGAATCCAAGACAAACAACTTTTATGTTTTACAAATTTTCAAATTCTTTATAGATTTTGAGATATAAACTTCCAAAGTAGCCTCCTCGATTGCACCATTGCTGTCCAAACCAGCAGTTGCAGCAGATTTTCAGCAGCTTTAAAATTCCGAAATCGATCCGTTAGCCTTCCGAAATCCACCCGAGACCCTCAGGACTTCAACCAATTATACCAACATGTCCCAAAATACAATAAAAACTTAGACGAGGCTTTAAATCACATCAAACAACGTCAAAATCATGAATCGTACTTCAATCCAAACTTTATGAACTTTGAAATTTCAAACTTCTATATTCGATGCCAAAATCCATCAAATCACGTCCGACTGACCTCAAATATTTCACATAAGATACATTCGACATTACGGACCATCTTCAACTTTCGGAATATGAATCCGACCCCGATATCAAAAAGTCAAACTCTCGGTCAAACTTCTCAAAAACCTTCAAATTTCTATCTTTAGCCAAATGACTTCAAAATGACCTACAGACCTCCGAATTCACGTCCGATCGTGCTCCCAACTCCAGAATCTACATACGGAGCTATTCCCAGACTCGAAATCCCAAACGAACATTGATAACCCTGAAATGCACTTCAACCCAAACTTATGAAATTCTTCCAAAATGCTAACTTCCACAATAGGCACCAAAATGCTCCCGGGCCTTCCAAAACCTGATCCGGACATACGCCCAAGTCCAAAATTATCATACGAACCTGCTGGAACCTTTGAATCCCGATTTTGAGTTCATTTACTCAAAAATCCAATCTTAGTCAATTCTTTCAACTTAAAGCTTCCGAAATAATAATTCTCTTTCCAAATCGACTCTAAATTTCCAGAAATTCAATTTTGACCACGTGCACAAGTCATAATACCTGGAGTGAAGCTGCTCATGGCCTCAAACTACTGAACGACGCGCTAGAGCTCAAAATGACTGGTCGGGTCATTACAGAAGTTGACTCTAATTATGGTCTGTGAGCACAGAAATCCAGGTAAGAAATTTTATTAACCCAGGAGAAGGTGTTAGGCACTCCCGAGTTCCGTGGTTCTAGCACGGTCGCTTTGATTATACTTGTCTTATTAAACTGTTTAATTACTGATTTTAGAACATATGTGCATTTACCTTTCACTGCCTTTTAATTAAGAAAAATTATCTTGAAACGGGTCACGCGTACGTGT
Source organism: Nicotiana glauca (assembly GCA_026770625.1). Taxonomy (NCBI): domain Eukaryota; kingdom Viridiplantae; phylum Streptophyta; class Magnoliopsida; order Solanales; family Solanaceae; genus Nicotiana; species Nicotiana glauca. The sequence goes on along the minus strand of MU780253.1, from coordinate 8,216 downwards.
ACTCATTTGTTTGGCACGTCAAAAATCATGTCACGCAAACGCGTCCACAATTATTAACGCTTTATTATTATTAAGGAAACGTTTTGCCAAAGTTGCGCGAACGCATACTTCGGTTTTGTTTTTAGAATCGCAATCATGTCACGCGAACGTGTCCATAACCGCGATAGTATATTAAATGGCCCTAAAGGTTTTTCTACAAATATTCCTCATTAATAACTAATTAAAGTGTTTGCTAGGGCCATAGTTCATTTGGTTAAAATGGCATGCCTCGAATTCTAAGAATTTTAAAAGAAATATTGAAATGAGGGCAACGCATTTGAGATTTTATTTGGCGCGGCGCACCTCAGGTCAAATACAATGATCCATTAATGAAACGAGGCTAATGAAATTACAATTACTTCTAAACTACGAATGAACTCGATCCAGATTCAGAAATAGAGACAATGAAGACTATTTTATTTCATTTTTCAGAGTTTAAACTTGGCCTAATGAGAGGCCCAATGGCTGAAGAAATCATAGGGAAGCCAGATTACAAATCTCCATGGCAAATTTGGCTCAAGCCCATGCGAAGAACCCATTTCAGATGACACACACACAAGCCTAGTGCAAAAGGGGTATGGGTGTCAAACCCAGATAACCGCAGAAAAACCCTCAAACATTTAAAGAAAATGTAGTGACAAAAAATGTTTAAACCTTATAGATCCCTAAGCCTGACATTGAACGACCACAAAATTAAACCTACAGTTACTAAATGCTGAAGCACTAGTTAGGATTTAACTGAAAGCCATTTTAAGTTAACCACGTTCATATGATAATCATTCACACCACAGAAGTTGAAACTTGTTGAAAAATACTAACTAGATAGTCATTTTTAATGCTCATGCTCAAATTGACGAAAGCATTCCACAAAATTAAACCTACAGTTACTAAACGCTGAAGCACTAGTTAGGATTTAACTGAAAGCCATTTTAAGTTAACCACGTTCATATGATAATCATTCACACCACAGAAGTTGAAACTTGTTGAAAAATACTAACTAGATAGTCATTTTTAATGCTCAAGCTCAAATTGACGAAAGCATTCCAATTCTTGAAACACCTTTAAGTATAGCGCACTATGCTGTAGAATTCAATTCAGATTTGCAATAATATGTATCCTAATACCAGAAATACACCATTTAACAAAGATGAACACAAAAGCAATCAAATACTTCACTGAGTTCCTCAAGCTCTTATGTCAAACCAGATTCAGGTACTATAATGAGAGTTCGCTTATTACAAGCCAAACTTCTAACTATAGAAATGGAAAAACAAGATGAATACTTATCAAATACAAATCCCTTACATCCCTCTAGAATAATCTCATTAACAATCAATGTGCTGCTAGGCATTGTGTAAGTGCACAGCTATATAACTTAGGCAGAATTTAACAACATGAAATCACAACATGAGGAGGAAAAGAAGATTCAAAGAAAATAGTCAACAATTTTCATATTCCAGAGTCATGCTTCACGTCACACTTAAGTAATGTTCATAAAGGCCAAAATATACCTGGGATAAGAGAGGAAACAAAGAAGGAAATGAGAGTCAGTAGGCTCAGCAACAGCAGTAGCAGAAATCAACCTTAGATTTAAACAACCAAGTAGTGAAATCGACCCGGAAATCACATCCGATTGACCTCAAATTTTGCACACAAATCATATTTGACATTACGGACCTACTCCAACTTTCAGAATTGAATTCTGACCTCGATATCAAAAAGTCAACCTCCGGTCAAACTTCTCAAAAACCTTCAAATTTCTATCTTTAGCCAAATGGCTTCAAAATGACCTACGGACCTCAGAATTCACTTCTAATCGCTCTCCCAACTCCAGAATCACCATACGGAGCTATTCCCAGACTTGGAATCCCAAACGAATATCGATAACACTGAAATGCACTTCAAGCCAAACTTAAGAAATTTCGTCTAAAATGCTAACTTCCACAATAGGAGCCAAAATGCTCCCGGGTTATCCAAAACCCAATCCGGGCATACGCCCAAGTCCAAAATCATCATACGAACCTGCTGGAACCTTCAGATCCTGATTCCGAGGTTGTTTACTCGAAATTCCAATCCTAGTTCATTCTTTCAACTTTAAACTTCTCAAATGAGAGTTTTCATTTAAATTTAACTTCGATCTTCCTGAATTTAAATTCCGACCATGCAAACAAGTCACAATACCTGAAATGAAGCTGTTCATGGCCTCAGACTACTGAACGACGCGCTAGGGCTCGAAACGACCGGTCGGGTCGTTACATTCTCTCCCACATAAACATACGTTCGTCCTCGAACGTGCTGAGAACTATACTGAAGTATTCTGAAATTGATGCTCAACTTCTCATGCACCTTACCGTGCTACCACAACTTAGCTGAGCACATTGGCTCAATAAATTCTGAAGATATTCCTTTTTTTCAAGCAAATAAGCCTTAGAGCCCAATTCCAACATACAGGAATTCTATGCCAGGCCTATTTCCAACATACGATCACCGAATCAATCACTACACATTGTACTCAAACAAGACTGCATAACTCTGCTGAATTCACACTTTGCATCACTTTACTCATAGGACCACAATAATATTTCTGTTTGAATTAATCGAAACTCCACGAATCCGATGTTCCCATTTTACCTCATGACCTACATAGGTCTTACTCTAACTATTACAATACCGCCATGACGGATAAGATGCCAAAATTCATAATCAACTGCCGAGTCAACCAACCATCGAGTCTATACTTCTGACAAGAAACATTACAACATTCTAAACATTACCACCCCTAACACTGACTGAAATAATACCTGTGATAATGGCATCTGAGGCCAATGCATTTGGCCTGACCGGGAGAGTATTGAATCTGGCTGGAGCGCCGGCTGCCTGGCCTCCGCCCGACTGAGAAGCATCTGGCTAACCTCTCCCTGTATGGCCTCCACCTCTAGGACGACCTCTACTGGTCTGTCCTCTACCTTTAGGTGGTTGGGCCGTTGGTGCTAGAACCATGGACTGCTGTCCCTGCTGTATAGCCTTGCCCCGAAGCCTAGGGTAGTACCTCCTCATGTGACCTGGGCCTCTGCACTTAAAACAACATGGTGCGGTGACCTGTTGCCCAGATGGATGACTCTGAAAACTAGAAGATCTACAAGAAGAAGACTGAATGGTCGGCGGACGGTATGAACTCTCCGGCATAACACTGAGATAAGAACCGGAAGAATCTGGAGGACCTGAATACCCATTGGAAAAACCCTGAATGGCTGGTGGGCGATCAGAACCCTCTGGCATGGCACTGAAACAAGAGCGCGCTGGAGTACCCCGAGCAGGTGGTGGTGCTGAAACTGGGGGCCTACTGGGCTGACCCCTCCAGGAGTGACCTCTACCCTTAGCTGGGGTGCCTCTAAACTCTCCGGAGAATCTGGCCCTCTTCTCCTGCTGCATCTGCTTAAAACCCCTCTAACGGTAACCCTCAATCCTACGAACAATCTCAAGTGTAAGCTGATAACCTGTGCCCATCTCCATCTATCGAGCCATACTGCTCAGAGTAGTGGGATGTAATCCCACAACAAATCATCATACCCTCTCTGTCTCTGTGGGAAGTATCATAAGCGCATCGTGAGACAATCAGAGAATCTCGCCTCATAATCAGTCACTGACATCTAACCCTGCTGTAAATACTCAAACTGAAGATGCAGCCCTCCCCACTCAGAGGGTGGAATGTACCGATCAAGGAATAACTGAGTGAACTGGCCCCAATTGTGGGGAGGAGAACCTGCTGGCCTGCTAAGAGCATAGTACTGCCACCATCTACGGACCCTACCCTCCAAGTGGAAAGTGGTGAAGTCAACTCCATGTGACTCAAGTATCCTCATGTTGTGCAGTCTATCCCTACACCTGTCAATGAAATCCTGGGCATCCTCATGATGCTCACCCCCGAATACTTGAGGGTGCAACCTTGTCCATCTGTCCAATAGCTTCTGCGGATCGCCGTCCACAGCTGGCCTGGGCTGGGGTGCCACTGCAGTAACTGGCTGAACCCCATCTGCGGGTAGTACACTCGGGGTCTGATAAACTACGATTGTATGACTTGGTGCCTGGGCAGTAGGGGTCTGTGCTCCCCCTCCTGCCTGTGAAGTTGCTGGATCTGCTGGAAATAAACCAGCCTGAGTCATAGTGTCCATGAATCGAAGCATGCGGCCCATGACCTCCTGAAATCTCGGTGCTATCATGAAATCTGCCGGGGTAGGCTCAGCTGCAGGTACCTCACCCTGCTCCTCAATGGGATCCCCCACCGGGTCTGCTGGTGGTATGACTGGAATGGCTCTGGGGCACCCTCGTCCCATACCACGGGCCGGTGCCCTCCCCCGACCTCGACCTCGGCCTCTAGCAACGAGGGGAGCAGCTCTTCCCGGGACCGAAACGTCAGCAGTATGAGTTCTCACCATCTGTGAGAGAATAGAAATGGAAATTTAGCACATCAACCATTGCATTATAGGAAGTGAATAAAGAGTAGTCTTTCCTAATACCCTATAGCCTCTTGAAGATAAATACAGACATCTACAAGACTCTATTAGGTTTGCCCGTAACTTGTGAGACCTACGTAAACCTAGTGCTCTAATACCATGTTGTCACGACCCATTTCCATAACAGGTCATGATGGCGCCCAAAAACCTTGCCAGGCAAGCCAAGGCGGAAGACATTTCTAAGTTTAATAACATCGCTATTTTTAAGAAGGGGAATAAGCATCCCAAAAAGGTTTTTTCAGAAACCCGATACAGTAATACCATAATAGGGACATAATATTACAACCAAAAACTAGTCTACTAAAGTGTGTGCCAAGACCTGGTGTCACAAGCACGGGCATCAAGTAGAATATACAAACACCTCTATCCCACTATCTGAAATAAAGAAAGACAGCAAAATAGAAAAGAAGACTCCATCCGGCTGCTGAGCGGCGCAGGAAGGGAAGCAGCTCACCGTAAAAGTCTCTATCACAACTCACTGGCGCGTGCCCGATCGGTAACCAAATGAATCGGCCTCAGAACCTGTACATTTAAGTACAGAAGCATAGCATGAGTACATAAACAATATGTACCCAGTGACTATCCCGCCTAATCTCGAAGAGGTAGAGACGAGAGGTCGACTTGATACCCACTAGGTAAAGATAATATTACGATAATGATGTACAATTTAGAGCATAAATAGTTCATTTATACGACAGTTATCATGGAAGTCATAATCATGCTCTTAATTACATGTTTCTTTTATCATTTTTCCTCTTTTACAATAATTAGCAATAGATCATGAAAGGTCTAAGCCCGAGCATACATGTACATATATATATATATATATATATATATATATATATATATATATATATATATATATATATATATATACACACACATATATATATATATGTATATCATGTGCAACAATGCCGAGGTCGACTGCCCGCTCCAAAAGAATATAAAGTGTGCACTGTCGAGGGTCGAGCGGCCCGTACCATAGATGCATATATTTCACCAAGGCGATCGGCCCGATCCACAAATATCAATTAAAACATCAAGAATGCACACAAAGGCATCATTTATACACAAGGAAATCCTTACAAGGTCTAACAATATTCGTATGATCACTTTTTGTTCTTCTCTAGTCTTTTAACATATCATAAAAGATCATTTTGAAAATTCAAATAATGGATATCTCAGATTAAGCATGATGTGGGTCCTAAACTACCCAAACATTTAATATCATAGTAGCTACGCACGGACTCTCGTCACCTAGTACGTACGTAGCCCTCCGCATGCAATAGCAATTTATCATTTATTAGTACTAAAGGGACAATTCCCCTCACGAGGTTAGAAAGGAGACTCACCTCGCTTCGAAGCGCACTTCCAACTATCAAGAACAAGCCCGAACTCTCAAAGCGAAGCCGAAAGTGCACGAACTAGTTAAAGAATATAGAGATTAGTCAATAAGGGCTTACAAGGATGAATTCTAACTATTTACGTGACTTCCCAACATTTCCCATAAATTTCCTACATTCCGACCTCGGGCCCACGTGCCCGGATCCCCAGATTTTTCCAAGAAAATTATTCTCTATAACCTAAGGCTCACAAATATGTGATTTCTAGTTCATTACATAGCTAATCATGTGGTTAAATCTTAATTTCATGAAAACCCTAGGTCTAGATCAAATCCCTTGATTTTACCAAATTTCTAGTGCTAAATCTACCTAATGTTTATGTATTTGAACTAAAAATGAGTGGGGGTTACTTACCTCGAAATGTTATGTTGAAACCTCCCCTTTTGGAATCACCAAAATCGCCTAAGTGTTGATGGAAATATGGAAGAAATGAGCTTGAGCTCGTATTAAATGAGCTTCTGTCCCCAGCGATTTTCACTTCTGCAGAAGAAATCTCGCTTCTGCAGAAAAATAGTCGCTTATGCGGCTTCCTGGCAACTGGGGCTCGACCGCTTCTGCGGTATGGGGGTCGCAGGAGCGTGACCGCTTCTGTGGTCCCTGGGCCGCTTCTGCGGTTTCCCAGGACTTGCTCCTTTCCGCTTCCACGATGAAGCGACCGCTTCTGCGGTCTCGCTTCTGCGGTATAAGAGCTGCAGAAGCGGTTATGATAGAAGTAGTAGATGGAGTTTTTCCTAAGTTTTCAACTTCACTCGAACCTCAACCATTTGACGCTCGGGGCTCCCAAGCCCCGCCCGAACATACTGACAAGTGTGAAATCATGAAGCGGACCTAGTCGGACGCTCGAAACACCCAAAACAATGCTAAATCAAGGAGTCGAACCCCAAAACCAATTGAATCAACTTAATGAACACCTAGTTCTTAATTTCCTTTCAACGGGTCAAAATGCCCTTAAACTACTTGGATTGACACCAAATTTTAAAGGTGGGTCTTAACACATATTTCGGACTTGTGCCAAGTTTCAGAATCGAAATCCGAACCCGATACCTATGAAAACAATGATTTCTTAGTTTATTTAATTCTTTGAAACTTAAACTTAACAATTTTACATAAAAATTCATTACTCGGGCTACGGAGCTTGAAATTCGATTCTGGGCATACTCCCAGGTCCCATATTTTTCTGCGGACCCTCAAAAATTGTCAAATCACGATTCCGGGTCAGTTTCTTAAAATATTGACCGAAGTCAAACTTGACCTTTTTTAAAGGAACTTAAAGAAGCAACTAGGCTTAATCTCGCTCGGACTCTTCTAACTTCCAAACCACCCATCCCTGCAAGTCATAAATTAGCTAAAGCAAGTGCGGGAAGTATTATTTAGGGGAACGGGGTTCGAAAATGCAAAATGACCAGTCGGGTCGTTACATCCTCCACCTCTTAAACAAATGTTCATCCTCAAACGGACATAGAAAAGTACCTGGACTTTTGAATAAGTGAGGATATCAGCTCCGCATGTCCTCCTCGGACTCCCAGGATGCCTCCTCGACTGGTTGGCCCCTCCACTGGACTCTTAGCACAGAAATCCTCTTGGACCTCAACTGGCGGTCCTGTCTATCAACAATGCCAACTGGCTCCTCCTCATAGCCCAAGCTCTCATCTAACCAAATGGTACTGAAATCCAACACATGCGAGTAGTCGGCGTGATACTTCCGGAGCATCGACACATGGAAGACTAGGTGAACTCCTGATAAACTGGGAGATAAAGCAAGCTCATAGGCAACTTCCCCAACCCGCCTCAACACCTCAAAGGGGCCAATAAACCTTGGGCTCAACTTGCCCTTCTTTCTGAATCTCATAATGCCCTTCATGGGCGAAATCTTCAAGAGAACCTTCTCGCCAACCATAAATGATACATCACGCGCCTTCTGATCCGCGTAACTCTTCTGCCTGGACTGAAATGTGCTGAGTCTCTCCTGAATCAACTTTACCTAATCCAAGGCATCCTGAACCAAGACTGTACCAAGCAACCTAGCTTTACTAGGCTCAAGCCACCCAATCGGAGAACGACAACGCCGACCATATAAGGCCTCATACGGGGCCATCTCTATGATGGACTGATAGTTGTTTGCCACGACCCGAATTTCCCACCACCGGGGTCGTGATGGCACCTACTATCGGAGCTAGGCAAACCAACTATTTAAACATTTCACAAAGTTTTTATCTAGAACAATATGATAAACTGAAATAAATACTTAAAATATGCG
>MU780252.1:44297-67743 GCA_026770625.1 Nicotiana glauca | reverse complement strand
CCCCCCGGGGGGGGGGCCAAATAAAAATTTAAGATGTTAGGGTATTAAAACAACTTCAGCATTTTTACAATTGTTTCATGATAGATTTCTTGACCTTTGTATCGATTATTGAATTTCATCTTGACATTTTAAGAGTTGCGCCTAAGTTAAATCTTACGGAAAAGGTGCATAGTTGATAAATGTTGATGACAGCCAGATGAAGGGACTTGGTCAATCAGATATGTTTCAATTCCCAAGTCAACTCTTCAAATAGTAGAATTTTTTACCGCAAGTTAGCTGCCTGGTTTGGGAGAAGTGGGTACACATGTCTGCTTCTCACTCGATGCTTACCTGTCTGATTAACTTGATGAATGGCGTGATATTTGGTTGAAGCAACCAGGTTGGTAGTTTAAGTAATGAACCACGAGGTGAAGAAGGAAATTTTTTAGGTCAACTTTAACCCCCCCACCCTCCACAATCCCCCCATGTTAACTTTTCGGAGTGATCTCTTTCACTGCTAGCCATTTGCTCATACTTTTTTGACTGATGCCCGTTGCTGTTAATCGGTTTCTGAAAGGAACTTTTGGTTATCTGCAATTTTACTACAGTGAATTTGAAGAGCTGGAAGCAGTTCCAACCATGGCTGTAATTGATGGTCCTCTGGAGCCATCGTCGTCTACTGCCTCAAATGCTCCGCATCTCCCTGAGGAAAATGCCTTTTTGAACTTCTTCAGTGTATGCTTTTTCCCCCCCTCCCTTTTCTTTGCTCTTCTTCCAATATATCGTGTCTGTTGTGCAAGATATCTTACTGAGGAATATCTTTTCCATATGTCGGTGCCTTTTGAAGATCATCAATTACTCTTGTTAGGCATTTGTTTTCAGATCTTTAATTTTGTGTAGAACAACTTTTCTTAAGTATTAGTGGGGTATATGTAATATGCATTCAGTATGTTAGTCGAACATGTGATGGCTACTCTTGTGCATTTTCAATCTAAACCTGTTACTCCCTCTGTTCCAGTTTATGTGAACCTATTTCCTTTTTGGTCCGTTCCAAAAAGAATGAACCCTTTCTAAATTTGGTAACAATTTAGCTTAAACTTAGAACTCTACCCTTAATGAGAAACTTTTATAACCACACAAATACTCTGGGCCCCATTTGGACTTGTTTCGAACCACAAATTCTAAAAGTCTTCATTTTTTTCTTAAACTCCGTACCCGTACCCAGTTAAACAAGTTCACATAAATTGGAACGGAGGGAGTATTTCATATTTGACCCCAATATACAAGGGTATATAGGTTCTTGCAAGTTGCATGTTTGTGTTTAAAAATTAAAGCACCCAAGAGTATAGTCTACTGGTCAATGAAGCTGGTGGAGAACCATGAGGTCTCAGGTAAAATCCCAGTGGAGACAAAAATACTAGGTTATTTCTTCTCATCTGTCTAAGCCATGGTGGACAGAGTCACTCGGTACCTGTGTTGGTGGGAGATAGCAGGTACCCGCTGAAATTAGTCGAGTGCGAGCAAGCTGGCCGAACACCACCGTTATTTGAAAAAAAATATATACAAGGGTAGAACACTGTCTATACTCTAGGTAATGACTTGGATGAAGTCTCAAGGAGTACTAGGACTTGAACTCAGGTCATGAATTGACCCTGAAGTAAAAAAGAAGAAGTGGTCCAAGCTTGCTCGGTGCAGTAATTTCCTTAAAAACATTAATTAGAAATCCAGCCAACAGTTAATGATGTATGTTGGTAAGGAAAAAACCCTTAAAAAACAACAACAACGACAACAAACCTAGTGAAACCCCACAAGTGGGAGGGTAGTGTGTACGCAGATCTTACCCCTACCTTATGAAGGTAGAGAAGTTGTTTCCGAAAGACCCTCGGCTCAAGAACAGTAAAAATGAAGCAACAGGTAAACAATAGCAACAACAAGATAATAAGATAATGGAAGCAAATGCTACAACGAGTAATAACAGAGATCCAGGGATACTAAACTACAAGAGTAGTGCCAATCCTACTGATAATAATGACAAACCGTATAAAAATAAGGCACTAGGAATAGGAAAATACACGACTAGTACTAATATTACTGGCAAGACAAGGCGAAACTCTAGATTGTCTGTCAACCCACCACCCTAATTCTAGGCCTCACACCTTTCTATCGAGGGTCATGTCCTCGGTAAGCTGGAGCAGAGTCATGTCCTGCCTAATCACTTCACCTCAGTTCCCTCTACCCCTCCTTTGACCCGCCATGGGCAATCTCTCACACCTCCTAATCGGGGCATCAGAGTCTCTCCTCTTCACATTGTTCGGACATAATAAATACTTCTTAAAAGAGAACCAGCTGGAAATTTTGATTTTTACCATGTTATTTCATATTAACTAAATTTGTGCTTTTCTTTTGCAGAATGCTATGACAATTGGGAATGCTCTGAGTACTACAGTTCCAGGGCAGCCATACCACTCATCTTCACCGGTCCTGCCTCCTCCTCGTCCTCCTGCTGCTGTTCCTCCCTCTTCAGCACCTGCCCTGATTCCATCTCCACCTCTTTCGACTTCTTCCCTTTTGAGGCCCCTCCTTGATGCATCTGAATCAGACAGCAGTGCTAAATGGTCTTCAAATCTGGTGAAGCCATCATCATTTTTTGGTCCTCCAACCGCCTCTTCTCCGCTGATGCCTGCCGTTTCTTCATCTGTGCCCACTGCTCCCCCACTTCTTCCGCTTGGGAATCTCCAACGTCCTTATGGAGCTCCTTTGCTTCAACCATTTCCTCCGCCAACTCCTCCTCCATCTCTCACTCCTGCTTCTGCTCCTATCCCAAACTATGGACCTGTTGTTAGCAGAGACAAAGTGCGGGAAGCACTTCTAATGCTTGTTCAGGTATGTTTTCCTGAATTCCTTGGTTAGTTTGTTATGTTAAACATTCTTGAAGACATTAAATTTTTTTCCCACCCACTGTCCCGTACCCAGTTTGGGGCCCCTTCGCCCTGAAGTCCCACCTTTGGGAGAGGTTTTTTGGGGGGGGGGGGGTTGGTTAAAAGCGTTCTTACCAAAATGATACAAATTAAAATACACGGAAGCCAGAAATTGATAAACAATCAAATAATAAGATAAGATAGCAAGGATAGATCTAGAAATAGAAAATGAGGGGGAAGAGACTTAGAAGAAAGATGGGATAAACTAACAATTAACTAAAATTTAATTACTAGAATAAATCCATGGGAGAAGAGACATGAATTCATACACGGAAATCCACACATTGGATCAATCCAAGAAAGGTTCAAAGAGAGAAACTAGGGAACAATCCCAAAACCTTACCCAACAAGGTAATTCTTCTATTATCCAAAATCTAGCTCTCTACAAATGAACTCATCCTAATCTAGATCTAGATAAGGTAGAGAAAGACATAAGTACCCCTTAATGGGCCTAACTAATATGCCCTAAAGGGAAAACTTGAAGCCCAAGTATTTCAATCATTGCAAGCATGGCCTAGGTCCACATGCTTGCGTCCACGTCATCAAGATGGCTCACATGATGCTTGCGTCCCCGTCATCAAGGTGGCTCACATGAACGGTGGACCGGTTCGTATCAAAAGGCAACTCCATTTTCAAGGCTCGAACCTTAGACCTCTAGTTAAGGATAAAAGGGTGTACTTACCACCCCACCACAACCTCACCACAACCTTTGAAGATGAACGCATTCAACTTTTAGTAATCTTCACTTAATTGCTTTTGTCCTTGTAATGAGAGATTGGTATCGCAAGGTAAAGACACTGTGCTGAGAGGGTATACCAAAGGAAAACAATTGTTGTAACTTGCATAGCTTTATGTGGAACAAGTCACATTGTGAATTTCAGTAAGAGTACACAGCAATCACTTTTAGGACTTGATTTTTGTAGCTTCTCTCATTTCCTCTCATTCTACATGACATAAGCTTTCATCTGGAGGCGTATCTGGATGCCATTCCACTGAGAAGGATGAGACATTTAAGCAGTGCAGGATGTCTGTATTTATACCTTCTACACGTGTGTGTGTGTGTATATATGTGGTGTATCTGTGAACCTGTTAGCATCTAGTTGCTCTTGCACTGGACATTTGGCTAGCTAATTGGAAATTTACACCACATAACACTAAAGTGTTGATTTGTTACATACTTTTTAAACTGTTTATTCACGATAAAGGATATGTATGACGTGACAGTCACAAGTAGTGGTGAAAAATGGATAGAAAAAGCAGTTAGCTATCCATATTATCCACTTAAAAATTGGGTTAGATAATGAACTTTTTAAAAAAGGGTGAAATATGGATAAGAACCATATTATCCAGATAACCAATGGATAACTAATGGTTTTAACTTTTACATTTGTAAAGACTCAAATTGGGGGTTCTCAAGTTTGGGAGACTAGGAATTTTACCAAACGTGATCATATTCAAAAAGCCATAGATAATATGGATATCCATATTATCCGCCGGTTAGCCCATTTTCTACCCGTATTAAATATAGGCCTGGTCGAATAATTCATCCATTTTTGCATTATCCGTTTTGACCCGTCCACATTCGACCCGACCCGACCCGATTGTTTGCCACCCCTAGCCACAAGTGTGGGAACAATGGGAGGAGATACAAGGGAATTCACCATAATTATGAATTTACGTATGGATCTCCTTGAGCCCAGTTTTCTTTACCATAGTATGGATTAGGCTAGGAACTACAAAATGGGGTTTGATGTTGCATGTTATTCGTTGATGTTAATTGAGGAAACCAGCGAGGGGGTAAACTAAAACCTGGTACTAGGAGAAGCACTCTAGAGAATGGGGGATTTATCATAAATGGAAGTGAGGTAAATAATAATGTTGGAAATTTAGTCTTCACAAGAAGAACAATAATTGAAGTCACATTGAAGGGATCTGTGTTGACTAAATGCAGAAATTCCAGTTACCTAGGCTCATTTTCCAAGAGAATGACATGAAAGATGGAAAAGTGATACAGGAGCTTTATGTGTGTAGAATGTCTATGCGTACATCAATGTTATGTATGAACGAATATTGGGCTTCTTCACTAGAAAGTGTCGTATAAATGTAGATGTTAAGATGGATGTGCGTCACACAAAATTGGACAAGATTAGGAATAATCACATCAAGAAGAGCTGAAGAGGGTGCAAGTAGCACAAATATAGGATAATTGGAGAGGAAGTTGTCTGGAATAGTTTGCATGGCTGTGTAGTCCTTCAAACGCATTTAGTGAGTACCAAGTAGTATGAACATAAGATGGTATTTTTACAACAGTTTGTGCATTTTGCTTTAAGGAAATCAAAAGATCGATGACCTTGTGTTTCTTTATGAAGCTCCTTATTCCATTATCAAGATTTTCCCTATTATATGAATTTATTTGTGAATTCCTCCTCATCAGATTTTTCCTATTATATATGGTCCTACTTTATTGGTACTGTTAAAGCATGTTTTGCATTTCAGTAATAGGTTAATACTTGCTTACAGCGGATTAACTCTCAATTCAGATGCTTTGAAAAGCCTGTTAAAATTTAATCCAAGATTCTTGATACGAGAAAATGAACATCAATCTGTAAAAATGTTAAGTTCCTTTCTGCATAAAATCATTGGTCAACAAGCAGTTTTTATGTACTAGGTCTGAAATGATTCACTTTGTGCCTGGTGCAATAAAAACATTACTGACATAGCGCTACATATCACCATGATATCATTGTCTTTGGTCCTTTACCATTCCAATAGTGAGGGAGGGAGGAAAGATTGGTCAATATTTAAGAAAGAAAATGTGTCATTAATACAGGAATGAACAGAACTGGATAAAAAGCAACAACAATAACAACGACCCAGTATAAATCCCACAAGTGGGGTTTGTGGAGGGTAGTGTGTACGCAGACCTTAACTCTACCTCGATGGGATAGAGAGGTTCTTTCCGATAAAAGAACTGGATAAAAAGCATATTTCATAAAAGCAGATTAGGAAAGAACATTTTTTTGCACTATGCCCTCGGGGTAAAAGAAAGGGAAGAAGTGAAGGATCATCTATGTGCTTGCTTGCGGACCCAAATAGTAGCAAAATATAATGGAAACTAAAGCTTTCTAACTGCTGTACATTTGATAGTGGCAGTCCATTGATACTCCTTAAAACCATAGAGGAAATCATAAATTTGTCGGCTTTTAAGAAATGTCTAATTAGCTCCTTGTGCTCTGCCAAAACCACAGAATTTTGGAGGAGAACAGAGAAAAACTGTAAAATACAAGCATGATGAATAATATCTGGAGTTCTAAGAATTTGAGATGCAGGAACAATGAAAAGATTCTGAATTCAGTTATTATGAACTAGTGAGCGACTCTAGTAGATTAGGGGCTATTGTAGTAGCGTTCTATGCTCATGTCTTATTCTATTCTTGATAGAGTTGCTGGTAATGTTAGTATCTTTTTTTTCTTTTTCTATTCCAGTTATTCTTATGCTTATTCTTTCCTGTTACAAGTCTTTATTTGATATGCTCTCTTCTGGTCTTTTCGTGCATCTGATATGATCTTTATTTCCATAACAGGATGACCAATTCATTGACATGGTATACCGGGCAGTGCTAAATGCTCATCATTCATAATATGAAGCGGAACTCTTCTAATTCGTCAAATGAAATACATCGTGTTTACTGGAGCTGAAAGAGGATCAAGTGTATAGGGGGGTTCCTTCTGTTTATGGTGTCTCTGTGAGACCCGCTATGTATAGTTATAGTTTGTTTTTTTATTTTTTGCGTTAGTTTTTGGAGTTTAACCTCTCTGATATATAGTTGTTTTCATTTGTGGGTTTTACCAGTCTGGACACTCCAATTTTGTTCCTTGTAATACTATTAGCGAGAATCATGTGAACTGTGTATGTGTCGCCAGCCTTGGCCTGTGCAAACAATTCTTGTGATGATCTTAGCCTGGTCCGGTTCAGTACAAAATAATTAAGAAACTAAAGACAACCTAATAGGTACTTAGCGAAAATTTTCTTACGAGTTCAAACTTCAAAATCATATTCTTTAACATCTATTAGTGGATGCTTAATTTTTTTTGTATCAAAATCTAAATACATTGTATCATCGAGAACATGTGTTTGATTTCAATAATTTACTAGTAATACGCTTGACCCATGACAAATCACTTGGTCCAGTATCATGTTTGGTTTTATCATCACAGGCAGTTAAAGCAATTAACATAACATGATTATAAATTAAAATATTGAAATATTTAGTTATTGTTACGAAACGTAGCTCAAAGTAATAATATAAAATAAGAAAATAGACAAGAATGTAGGGAGCAAGAGAGAAGAGATTTTTATTTATTCTATGTATTTAAGCGTGTACAATGTTATGTCCAAACCTTCTATTTATAGGATGACATTGAGATATACAAAGGGATATCATAAACATGGTATTAACTATTGAGATCATGGGGAGGTTATGGAGGTGTGGGAGTTACAACTATAATGGTGAGAAGTAGTAAAATTTATCTACATAATGGAGAAGAGTAGTGGGAGTAACTTCTTTAGTAGTTATAGACATTAACTACAAAATAATATTTCATAACACTCCCCCTTAGATGTCTATAGATAATGTGCCTCGTTAAAACCTTACTAAGAAAAAACCCTGCGAAAAATCTTAGTGAAGGAAAAAGAGTACACATATCTTGTAAACGCATTATTTGCTGCCTCATTAAAAACCTTGCCAGAAAAACCCAGTGGGATAAAATCTTAGCTAGGGAATAAGAGTACAACGTGTATTTGCTTCCCCCTGATGAAAACATCACTTTATTCTTCGCAGACGACAAATTCCAAGCTTGTATAGTAACTTCTCTAATATTGAGATCCGCATTGTCTTATGGAGAAGTTTGTCAAATTATCACTTGAACAAATTGTTGAAGAACTTTGTTGAATGTGCTTTATTTTGTCTCCTTCGATAGTCCTTCTTTCAATTGATATAAACAAACAACATTATCTTCAGTATTATTGGAATCTTCTCTTCAAAGTCAAGTCACACGTCTTTTGTGTGTTGAGCCCATTGTTTTATCATTTGCTTATCTTGGCATGAGTTGAATAAGTATCAATAATTATCTGCCTTGTAAAATGATAATATGGCAGTACTCTCACATGCAAATAGAATGTTTGAAGAACGAACTTCAGGAAATGCATGCATTTGCATAACCAATAAAATTTTGGCAATATTTGTTAGAATAAACAAATCTACATAAAGTATTCCTTTTGAAATATAATACTAATTGTATTCCAATATCTCCACATTGGAATAAAATTGTATCTTGCTAGCATATTATTATACTCACGGTTCTAGCCATCTATATTAGTGCACCAATTGCACTAGACACAAAAATAAATTATGTACGCCATGATCGCTCTAATCTACATAAGGATATGCCAAAGATTTATTTAATAAATTTCTTGGGAACCTTAATATGCTTCAGAACAATTTAAATCATTCAAGGATTTTATGCATATCAAATGTATTGTCAGACCAAAATCTGAAATGACTCCATTCTCCACAGGAGAACATGTCTCGTAATACCAGGATATTTATGAAAATTTTGTGCCACAAGTTGTCTTTATGTCCATCGACTTGATTTTTCATTTCACTTTCAGGTGTGGGGACTACCCGTGAAGTCAATTTCACATTTTCAGGTGAAGTCAATTTCATTGCATATTTTTTTAATTTGACCAATCATTTATCTGTCCAAATTCCATGACAGATTTGAGCTCAAGATCCTCGTCAATATTAATAATATTGTGCGCAACATTATATTAACAACATCGTCGACGATCATTTTACATCGGTTCCATCATCGCACAATAAAGACATACTTATCGAGATCTCATTATTTTCAGGTACCTGAGCCTCTCCCATGAGGTCTTATAAAATATTATGTCATGGTGCTCTTATAAATCACTTGCCTCCTTATTATGACCATCTTGACATTTGCTCCCTCTTTCTTCAAGTAGTTTTATCTTTGGAACCGATTTGTCTATTACGCTTCATGCGTGTCATAAACTCTGTCCATCATGGACGTTATTCTATTTGGAGCATTAGTAGCTGGAATATGACATTTAGCTTTGGGTCAACAAATGTGCCTGACAATATTTAAGAAATGAATTATCACTTGAACTTCAAGTTCACATTTTCTTGTATGAGGATCTATATGTATTCATAATAATTCACTTCACGCATCACTTTTTCAGCTGCCCATTTTCTCCCTATAATGTCGGGATCACAACATATTTTTCAACCTTCTTTGGGAACACATCTTTGTGCATTGTGGCAACACAATTAAATCATATAGCACATCCATATTTCTAGATGGGAATATTTAGTTCCTAACCGTGAACCAATTGTGATAGGGAGAATTTATCATAACTTGTTGGCTAGATGCATACAAGTGCTATTGTATATTAAATAATACACCTCATACCAAAATTCTATTTGGGAGTTTTGTTCTCATAATTAATGGTTTAGCTATAATTGGAGGCATACAATTTCTGCTAAACCAACTTGGATTTAAACCATCATATCAAGATAAATTATCATAATATATTCTGGAACTGTGCTTTAATAATTTGAGCAAACAACCTTGCAAAAATCAAAGTGCAAGTTGATAATAAACGCACATGTGACCATACAATAGATGCATCTATTAAATTATATAATAGTAATTGTTCCACATGGCAGGTGACTGGGCCCATAAATATATCACCTTTTATTCGTTCCAAAAATTAAGGGATTCAATCCCAACCTTAGCTGGTATATCATGAAAATAAGCATCACAAGAGAATTCTTAAAAAATCTTCTATTTCTTCAATATATGCCAATGTGAATTCTCAATCAATTTTTCGAAGGCGAAATACATAAACGGCCCCTTCAAGTTGTCCTTAACAATCATTTGAACACCTCAACTGAGACTATTTCCTTGTAGACACTTCAAGTAACTGTTAAGTAAATCAAATAGACACCTCACAGTGACATGGCAAGTTACGCGTATTAATTGCATTTGGGCGCATGAGGTTTTACCAGACTTTTTCTTTTTTGTTTTAGAATTAAATTAAATTAAATTTTAAAAGTGGGTCCCACATTATTATTTTTTTCACTCAAAAATCTATCAGCAATAATATTATACCTTTTTCACCCAAAATTTGATGTGAACCTTCCTCACCCCAACATAAGTAGCTCCACTACCTTAAGCTACCACTTGAGCAGTGGCCGAAAGTCTGGCAGGAGCCTTCACTGGTCTATTTTTTTATGAAGCAGAAAAAAGAAAAAAATCAAGAATTGTACCTATTACTTCACCATATTAAACAATCTCATATACAAGAATAACACAAAAAAATCAAATTGGTTCCAATCCAACCCCATCGTACCAGCAATTGAACAAACATACCCTCTTCAAGATTTTAATGTCTTAATACAGCAAAACAGAGAGAGGAACATAGAAGTTCCAACTAAAAAGCACCAAAAACCAGTAACGAGAACCCCGCTCCGGCATCGAGCGATGGAGCCGACAAAGATCACGAGGGCGTTAGTGATAATTTCTTGTGCAACACCAGACCATTTAGCTCCACATTCCAACTTTTGTGCGGCAATGGGTATTTCAAAGACCAGTTTTGGATTTTGTAATTTGCTACTACCACTTTCAGTTTTTATAAAGTCAAGCTCTTGTTTCTTTCTCGTCTTTGGCGAATCAAAATACCCTGCAGAGCCACTGTGTAGCATTGAAAAGAGCAGATCCTACTTTAAAATTGTAGTTAACTGGGTGGCGCTGGTTCTGGTTTGGAAGAAGAAGACGAAGTTGGAGGGGGAGGATGAGAAAGGGCGCTGGAAAAGGGTTTTTTTCTTCTTTAAATTCATTTTTTTTTGGTTAATTTGTGTTTCTTTTTTGGAAACAGCCTCTCTAGCCAAGGGTAGGGGTAAGGTCTGCGTACACACTACCCTCCCCATACCACTAAATGGGATTATACTGGGTTGTTGTTGTTGTTGTGTTAAGTTTTAATTACAAATTACACGTGTCGTTGGCAAGTGTAACTCACGCATCTGGTATGATGAACTGGGGTGTCTATTTGATTTACTTAACAGTCACTTGAAGTGTCTAGCTAGAAAGAGTCTCAGTTGAGGTGTTCAAATGATCGTTGAGGACAACTTGAAGGGGCCATTTATATATTTTGCCTTTTTCGAATCATAATTGAACCGGGATGGCCAACCGGTCATGTCAACTAATATTTATTTTTGTAAACCTCTAGTTTACTTGTGGTATGTGATTCCATCATCATGCTTATACTCGTGTAGTACAAATAGAAAAAAAGTCAGGTAACCTTTTGTATTTACCCGGTATATTATAGTAATATGAAGATAATCAATCTTCCTTTCATTTATAGTCTCAATATGCCAACCACTTTGGCTAATACATTTGAAACTCAAAAAGTTTCTTTTGAGACTTACTTCAATATCAATGTCATGAACAATTTCATTCATCCGGGTAGTAACAAATAAACCCTTCCGAAGCTCTTAATTGATTTTGTACTATAAGATCTTTTGTCACACCATCCATATGGTGAATGTCTCATTCACGGAGAAAATCATATCATAATAATTGTCATGGTCAAAATCATCATGAGCAAAATCTTTTCTTGATTTAATTTTGCTTTTAATAACTTTTTATAAGGCATGACAAAATATTTCTGGCGTACGACATGTACGTGACCAATGTTATATTTCATATAACCACAATATTGTTCTCTTTATTTCACTCAAACCTTCCGTAGAGTTGAGTTGTGTGGTATGATCCAATCATGCATTGCACATCTTTATTCATTACTTTTATCATATATTGCCACATTCATCTTCAGGAATGGGTCTGCATTCTCAATGCTTATCACAAGTCACATTCTCTTCAAGGAATGGATCATAACTAGCGACGTGCTTTATTATTTTTTCATACTAATTTGATGGTAAACATTGCCTTCACATTTTGAAGGATATTCTGAGAACCCTTATTATTCTGATTTTATAATTATCATAATGATGGCAATTATTATTTCGTCTCTTACCATGCCCTCATATATTCATACAGTTATGAAAAACTATTGTCTTCTTTCAGACTTATTACGAATCGCAATCACATTCATTTCAAGAATGAAGCATATCTTGTGAGACAGGCATCCTGATTTTTTATAAAAGTCCATTATTTGGGCTCAACCTTTATTATATAATTTGTATGGTGAATTGGGACTTAAACCAACGTCTTATTCATGTAAAGGCATGTTAGGCCACAACGCGTTGAAAATCAAACTCAATGTCTTATTACATGGAGCATCAGGACTAGAACCCAATGACTTACTTTCATAGTGAACTGTACTTGAAGCGCACTATGATATAAATAAGCAATTACCTTTGAGGCAATTCACTCAAGCGTAAATGTTATTCCAGCCAAACATTGAACCAGCAAGGGCCTAAATTCACACTCTATCAAGCG
Organism: Nicotiana glauca; assembly: GCA_026770625.1. NCBI lineage: Eukaryota > Viridiplantae > Streptophyta > Magnoliopsida > Solanales > Solanaceae > Nicotiana > Nicotiana glauca. The sequence continues at coordinate 55,241 of MU780252.1, read as the reverse complement.
TGAATGTTAACAGTACATATAGCAAGAAAAATCAATCTGTGACTGCATCTTCCTTTCATTAGTTAATAGAGTCACCAAACAAAATGCACAAACGCCTTGTTGTCATAATACATATATTGGAAATGATAACTTTAACCTATTTATTAGAACCCATGCAGGTTTCAGAACGTAAAGTTATGTTTTATATCAAACAACAATTTCTATAAACGAAGACAAAATATTGATAATAATATAGGATTAAGGTGATGGCTTATAACGCCAATAACAAGCAATCTATCATGTTTGCTACAGTGTAGTGTGATTCATATTGATTCGTAATGATCACTAATCATGATAATAATTTGACTTAATTCACACAGTGCAATACCAATACCAGTAGAAATGGTAAGAAGAGGAAAAGAAATATAGAAGATAACGTGTTATACCTTTCGGATGAAGAATTGCACTTAACTTTGGAGAAGGCTAGAGTCGTGCTGATAACGTGTTACGAAACGTAGCGAAGTAATAATATAAAATAAGAAAATAGACAAGAATGTAGGGAGCAAGAGATAAGAGATTCTTATTTCTTCTATGTATTCAAGTGTGTACAATGTGATGTCCAAACCCTTTATTTATAGGATGACATTGAGGTATACAAAGGGATATATCATAAACATGGTATTAACTATTGAGATCAGGGAAAAGATCACGGGGAGGTTATGGAGGTGTGAGAGTTACAACTATAATGGCGAGAACTAATGAGAGTTATCTACATAATGGAGAAGAGTAGTGTGAGTAACTTCTTTAGGAGTTATAGACATCCACTACAAAATAATATTTCATAACTTATATATAAAATAAAACATTTTAAGAGAAAAATCAATGGTGTATACATGAATATTTTATTTAAACGATCTCCTATATTTACAAAATTAGCACTTTTAACATTATCAGAAGTAACCAGAGATGTTAATCAAGATGATTATGTAAGCAATTCATAGTTTAAAGCATTTTCGTAATACAAATATTTTTATTCCATCTTAAATATGGAGTAAAATTATAGAATAATTATAGTATATAATAACTGATGTCGGAGTTATTAATATGAGAATGAAAAATTGAAACCAAACACGGTTCCCAATAGGCAGTAAGTAGAGCCCATTTATCCAAAACACAGACCAGTTTATCCATAAAATCCACATGGCAATAAGGCATTGATCAACAGAAGGTCTATGAATTTTGTTAAAGAGACAATCATGCTTTGTCACCACATATTTCCCAAATATCTATGATGTCCACTTATATAATTTATCAATTACTATTTTCTTCCATTCTCTATTCCTAGTGACACTAACTGAAATACTAAGAGAAGAAAAGAAGCAAAAATGGCAGCAACAATGTCCACTGTTGTAGGCTTAGTTAGTTCATCTCTTTCTTCTCCAAAGAAGGCTTGCCTCAGCTCAGGTATAGATTTTCTGTTCCAACACCTTAAATTGATTTACAATGATAGGTAGTTTAACAAGCCCGTCCTGAAAAAAGTATTAACATAATATCGCTTCTATTTTCTCTTTACAGGCTTCTTGAAATCACCAGTGACAGCAAGAAACCCTTTAAGGGTAGCACAAGCTTCAGGAGGCAAATTTACATGGTNGGGGTTGTATTTACAGATGATTAATTGTTTTTACCACGTGATGTTTTGAAGTAATTTTCAAAGAGATTGGCTGAGGAGAGACTTGAATGTGATTGGATTTGGTTTGATTGGATGGCTGGCTCCTTCTAGCATTCCAGTAATCAATGGCAAGAGTTTGAGTGGCCTTTTCTTTGATAGCATTGGCACTGAACTCTCTCATTTCCCCACTGGACCTGCTCTCACTTCTCAGTTCTGGTATATATTCATTTCTGCCATTTAAACAATAACTAGTAGACGTATCCGCGCGATGCGCAGTCAGTATTAAAAAATATTAATTAAATTAAATTATGATCGGGCTTGTTTGATCCTATTAGATTGTATTGCTTTAATAAAATTCAATTGTCATCTTACTTGTCAATACGATATAACCAATAATAAATCTCTATTAAATCAAATGTATTTATATAGTTAGTGAATAACTTTTTTGTTCTATATTTTTTTATTATATTAACTAATATTTAATATTCGCTTTCTTTTTGTCATATATGAGAAGATTTATAATTTATTACTGTTGAAATATTTTTTATTTTAAATTTTATTCTATTGTTTTTAATAATATTAGCTAAATTTTAATGAACAAAATCTCTGTTAAACTAACGGGAATTATACTGGGAACGCATTGAATAACGTTTTTGTTATGTATTTTTCTTTATTATATCATCTAACATTTAATATTATTACATTATTAATAGAAAATTTTATTAGCATATTACTTTATTAAATATTTTTCTCTGAAAGTTTTTTTATGTCTTTATTTTCGTTTTATTTATTTTAAAATAATTTTAAAACTCCAACTTGAAACTAATCCCAAATTTGAATTGATAATTTATTATTTTTTTAATTTTGTTTTTTATTTAAAATTATTTTAAGACTCTAACTTGAAATTACATCCCGATTTGAATGGGTAGTTTTTCTCCTCTTTCTTTTTTGCCTTTTTATTTTAAGATAATTTATAAACTCCAACTTGAAACTGCTCCCACCCAATTTGAATGGATAGTTATTATTTTATATATTAATTTTTTATTTTTTAATTATATTTAATTATAAGATATCTATATTTATTAATTCAAATAAAGTCATCAATTAATATATATATATATTAGTTTTATTTTATTTTATTTTATCTTTCATTTTTTATATATATTTAAATTCAAAAATAATAACCAATAACTTTTGTTCTATATTTTTCTTTATTATATTAGCCAATGTTTAGTATTCCCTTTCTTTTTGTCATATATGAGAAGATACATAATTTATTACTGATGAAATACTTTTTTGTTTTAAATTTTATGTTGTTGTTCTTAATAATATTAATTATATTTTAATAAAAAAATCTCTATTAAATTGTCGGGACTTATGCAGGGAGCACATTGAATAAATTTTTTGTTATGTATTTTTCTTTATTATATCATCTAATATTTAATATTATTACATTTTTAATAGAAATATTCATTAGCATATTACTTTAATATTTTCTCTGAAATTTTTTTAATTTCTATATTTTCGTTTTTTATTTTAAAATAATTTTTAAAACTTCAATTTGTAACTACTCCCAAATTTGAATTGGTAATTCATTATTCTTTTAATTTCATTTTTTATTTTAAAATTATTTTAAAACTCCAACTTGAAACTACTTTCTGATTTGACTGGGTAGTTTTTCTTCTTTTTTTATTTTTTTAGCTATTTTTTCTGCCTTTTATTTTAAAATAATTTAAAAACTCTAACTTAAAACTAATCCCACCCAATTTGAATGGGTAGTTATTTTTTATATATTTAATTATAAGATATCTATATTTATTAATTCAAATAAAGTAACCAATTAATACATACACATATATATATATATATATATATATATATATATATAAAGTAACCAATTATTATTAATCCAAATAAAGTAAACAATTATTATTTTTATTTTTTATATATATTTAAATTTAAAAATAATAACCAATAACTAATTATAAACTAAATAACTAATTATGCCATGTGGTATTTTTTTTGGTTGCCACTTGGCTTAAGGAGAGGACTTTTTTCTCTTATTTTAATAATATATAGATTAATTGTCAGTTTCCCAAAAGTATAGTATAAATTTTATATATTGATGCATGGTATACAATAGTAAAAGTTCATTTTATAGTTCAAGAATTTTGTTGCAATTTTAAATTGGATATGTGTGTGTTGTGGACAGGCTATGGTTGGTGTGCTGGCACTTGGGCTTGTTCATCTGCCTAACTTTTGGACAAATTGGATTCAAGGGTCGGACTGAGGACTATTTCTCAAAGTAGAATATTCCCTTCTGAAAATTTGTGTATAAAAAAGAAATACGCTATTTCAGTTCAGCATGTTATGAGCGTGAAATACCTTCTACTTTAATTTGCAAGTTTTTTCAATTTTTGCGCTTATTGGTCCAACTATAACATATGATATTGTGTTATTAAACTGCATCGGTTGTCCGCGTGTATAACTTATATTCCTTTAAAAAAAATAAAAAATTCTTAGCTCTTGACCTTCAGTCAACATTCCTATTGAAACGAAGCATTAGAGGTCTCACGCTGATTATGATCAGGTAAAAATTTACTCGTAGATACGTGTCTTCTTGTTGGAAAACTAATTCAAAATTATAGTAAAAAAATTATATTGTTTAGGATTTAATATTTGCTAGTTTATTTAATTTATGTCTAAATAAAAATTTGTAGTCAAATTCATATAGGAATAAGTTTTTATGTTGGAGTTAAAGTAAGTTTCGTACTATTATTAATAGGGGTGTTACTATCTATTTTTGTGTGTGAAAATATGATAATAGTAGAGAGCCTTCAAATAAATTGTTTTCTTCATATTAGTATCAGGGTGTTGGAGTTAAGAAGTTGCTCACAATTCATGCCGAGGCGCACCCCACATAAGAAAAAGCCCATTTGGTTGTATTTATATGTATCAGCCCAATTATTTAGTGAGGCCCATTTTTTTAGTCATTCTTTGGTAGTTAGCCATTTTGTATATAGCAGAACTTTGGACTCTTCTAGAAGCAGATAGAAATCATTTCCCTTCTTTCAGATTGTAAATGAAAAACTCTTCTTCTCTTTTCTCTCGTTATTTCTTCCATAACTTAACATAGATTTTGATCAATCCATGGAAATCAATATTTTCACATGGTATCAGAGCGTTAGATTCCGTTCCTACTCCTCACCAGCTTCTTTGCGATGTTACCTTTGCCTATTTTCGTCAGAGTTTTCTTGTTTGCTGAGAAATTTAGGGTTTTTTGATTTCACTGAGTCTTCTTCTACAATCGCTGCTTTAAGAGGTTCGTCATACCTGAGATTCATCGCATTGACGTGGAAGTCAGTCGATTTCTTAGATTTTTTTTCACTTTCTAGCTGTGTTAGGGTTTGGCTCCTTTCAAGTTCAAGGCCGTTACCGTCTTTCCGTCGCAAAGATGAGGGTATTCTCTTACCTAGCTCATTTTTGCTGTTTGAATCTATTGGATGCTAATTATGGTAAAGATATGTGACTGCATGTGCTGTGGTTGAATTCTATGAATTTTCTAACTGAATAATTGAACTCCAAAAATGGTTAATGTTGTTGATGATTCTGTACCTGCTAGTTCCTCTGCTAAATTCATCCCTGACCATTCGAGTCCCTTGTTTCTCTTGTCTTCTGATGTTTCGGGAGTTTCCTTAGTTAGTACTCCTTTTTCTGGGACTGGATTTGGGGGATGGAGACGAAATATGATTGTCTCTCTATCTGCTAGGAATAACATAGGCTTTATTTGATGGAACAGTTCTCAAACCTCCTGAAAATTCCCCTCAATTTAGGCAGTCGGATAGGTGTAACAATATGGTCATATCTTGGCTGACCAACTCCCTTACACCAGACATAGCTGAAAGTATTCAGTACTCTGACACTGCCCAAAGTATTTGGACTCAGCTTAACAAAAGGTATGGTATTGTCAATGGTACCAAGGTTTTTGAGATAAAGCAAGAGTTAGCATCCACCAGTCAAGGGTCTTTAGATATAGCATCTTACTTCAATATGCTAAAGAAATTGTGGAATGAATTGGGTTTCATGCGTGCATCTCGTGGTAGTTCTTGCACATGTGCTGCCAAATCTGAGCTCCAAAGAGAAGATGATGAGAACAAGTTGCATCAATTTCTTACGGGGCTTAATGACACCTATATTGGAGATAAAAGTAATCTGCTTATGATGCAACCACCTCCATCTCTAGACACTGCCTACAACATCTTGCTTCAGGATGAGAGACAAAGACAAGCGTCCTCACCATCCCAATTCCATATTGATTCTGCCTCTTTCAATGCCCATCTCACTAGCAAGTTCTCAGGGGCACCTGTCCCTCCTTAACAGTTCAATCAAAGAGTCAATTTTGATCTTAACAAGTTAAATATAGTGTGTAGGTATTGTAAGAAGCCTGGACATTTGGTTGACAAATATTATAAGCTCCATGGGTTCCCACTAGGTTTCAAATTTACCAAGTGTAAAAGGACTGCTGCAAATATTGAGGTGCAGGGTTATCCAAATTCTGTTGGTTTTCAGAATACTGTTGAGAGTTCTCACTCTCCAGCTGAAGGGTCTTCTGAGTCAGAGTCCTTGATTCCTGGTTTAACCAAGGATCAATATTCACAACTTATGATGCTACTTCAACAAACACAAATTTCAGAGTCATAGCCCCAGTCCAGCCTCATGGAATTTGCCAACTTTGCTTGTACTTTCTCTCCACCCAGTTGTCTGAAAAATGTATCTTATGGTGCTTACATGTTAACTAAAGTAGATGAATACATTTGGATAATAGATTCTGGGGCCACTGACCACATGACCTCCAATAAAGACCTTCTCTTTGACATTAACCATTAATCATACCATACTTAGTTACCCTGCCAAATAGTTATAAGGTCAAGGTAACATGTACTGGTTCCATTCAATTCCTTTGCTTTACATTACATCATGTCCTCTATATTCTTAGTTTTCATTACAACCTTATCTCCGTATCCAAAATTATTTGCCAGATGGATTCTATTGTCCTATTTACTAAGTTTTCCTGTTAGATACAGGCCCCTTCACTGAAGAGGCCACTGGAAATTGGTAAATTGGATGATGGTCTTTACAGGCTTGTGCAGTCCTCCCCTTATTTTCAATATCATGCAACATGTCGGTCTAGTTCTATAACTGCCCCTTTACTTGTTGTAAATATTCCTTGTAAATACCATTCTACATTAGCTGCTGATTCTGTTTCTTGTTCTCATTGTACATACAATAAAATGGAGATGTTATGGCATAATAGACTGGGGCATATACCTTTTGTTAAGATGAAAGAAATTTCTCATATACCTTGTAAATTTTCCACTAAACAACCTTTCATTTGTACTGTTTGTCCATTAGCCAGGCAACCTAGGTTACCTTTTCCTGATAGTTCTATTAAAACTACACATGCTTTTCAACGTATACATGTGGATACCTGGGGTCCTTATGGAAGCCCTACTCATAATAGGTATAGATATTTCCTAACAATAGTTGATGACTTCACTAGAGCTACATGGAATCACCTTATGGGGTCCAAGTGCAATGCTTTTGCTCTTATCAAAGCTTTCATTTCCATGATCAAAACACAATTCCAATCTGTTATACAAATAATTAGAAGTGATAATGCTTTTGAGCTTGGGTCTAGTAATTGTGGCAGTAATTTCTTTGCCGAAAATGGAATAATTCACAAAATTTCTTGCTCTTACATACCACAACAAAATGGTGTGGTTGAAAGAAAGCATAGATATATTTTAGAAACCTCAAGAGCCCCACTCTTTCATTCTCACTTACCTATTAAATTCTAGGGTCCGCTATGATCTGGTAGAAAATAAAATTAATTTTTGTTTTTGGTTGCGGTTGGTTGCGGTGCTAGCAATGTGCCGCCCATCTGATCATGAATTATATTGGCAAAATCATAGATAATTCTAAAAAAAAAATTGAGCATTTAGTGAAAAGTTTTAGTACAACACAATTACTGAAAAAGTTCTTGTGAGCTTGCCAAAGAAATTTGAGTCTAAGATTTCTTTACTTGATAATTATACAGACCTCAAAAAAATTTTGATTAATGATTTAGCCAATGCTTTGCAAGCTGTTGAGCAAAGCAGGCAATTAGAGATGAAAAAACAACCGAAGAGGCCTTTGTTGAAGAATCAACTAGAAAAGAGAATTTTCCACCTTGCAGTATATGCAAGAAAAATAATCATGCTGAGACCGCCAGACAAATGATATATGCATGAAAAAAATCATGCTGAGAAGAATTGAGAAAAAATATTACAGATTTAAAAAAGAAGAAGATCAAAGCGGACATTGCACAAAAGAAAGAAGCTTTTCTTTAAAAATTGGAAAAAAGTGGGCAATAACAAGTTAGCAGTTGGAGAGAAAGTGCTTCAACAATTGGAAGGTTGAACAACAATTGAAAAGTTGGAGAGAAGGTGCTCTAACAAGGGAAAGTTGAAGAGGAAGTGCTTGAAAAATTGGAAAGTAGGAGAGAAAGTGTTTCAACAATTAAAATAAGAGAAAGTGCTCCAACAATTGAAAGTTGAAGAGAAAATGCTTCAACAATTGGAAGGTTAAATAGAAAGTGCTCGAACAATTGAAGATCGAAGAGAAAGTGCTTCAACAATTGAAGGTTGATGAATAGTGCATCAACAAGTGAAAGCCGGAGACGCGTGCTCCAAACGCAAAAAAAAGTCACACTTATACAACTGTTTACCATGAAAATAGTAATAATAATTAAATTTGTAAATGAGATTCTAAAAATGCGTGATCTATTTCCTAGCTAGTTTATAAGGGTGGTTAGTGCTAAAATGTGAAGTAAAATGGTAGAGATCGAGTTAATCAAAGCAGTAATCGAACCAGTAAGGGGACGTTTCCCGAACGCAAAGCAAGCCAGTAGGTACCTTGGAGCCGGGCCTCGAGCCTATCTAGGGCTTATCGAGGGTAGTCGAGAAGGGGATAACAAGTAAAGATATAGATAAGAAAGGCTCTATACTATCAATCTTGAGCTAAATAATGAAGAACAAACGAAGAAACAATGAAGTGCTAAGACGACCTCGGGTTCGATGAAGATAGATAACTTAGAAGAAAGAGAGAGAGAGAGAGATATTATGCATTGTAGAGAAGTGGAGCAACATCAGTCGTTTACAAGGTAGGATGAGTCCCCCTTATATATGCGAGGGGACTCGGTATAGTACATATGTATTAATTTCAAGAGTAAAAAGATAGGACGGTTTGACGCAAGACCTCACAACATGCTCTTAGATAGGCCAGAACTGTCAGGTACAACCATGTGCTTAGGAGACAACCTCTTTTATCTTGACCTCGGACCTTGCTTCCTTCAATTTGGACCTTGACGAGCCCTGAGACCTAGAACTCGATCATGGCCTTCTACCCTCGGGGTCTCGTAGAAGGCTTTCGAGATGTCTTGATTGCAAAAAAAATCAAGTCTTCTGATTTTGCCGCTTACAGATAGTCTCCGTGTTTCCCATGACGAAGTGATGGGAAATAATTCTGACACTCGACCCCTCGAGCTCCTTTTGACGACGCTATACTGGCGATTCAGATCGCGGTGCAATCTTTTGTGACAGATGGCGTGTCTCATAGATCACTGATCGATGCCTTGTCGTTTCCGCTTCTCAAGACAAGAACACTACCGTCGATTGATTTTTTCAAGGAAGCAGTAATTGCACCCGCCGGTCAATCTTCCAGAGCATTGATGACCGTGTCGTTTCTCCCCTATAAATGAGGGCATTTTGTAGCATTGTTTTCTTCATCTCAATACTTTTGCGGGTAGGATTTGCTTCTTCTTTCCCATCATCTTCTTTTACCTTTGATTACCACGATGGAAGCTTTCTAACTCAAGGTTGTTTGGAGGAGTTCTTCTAGGCCGCGTCGAGGCCTTCTACTAAGGCCTCCCTTTGTTGAACATAAACATGCTATTCCGATATTGCCGCGATCGTCGATATCTAGGCCACTGCTGCTACTGTTGGCCCGAGATGGTGATGGGTGGAGAGTTGGTTTTCTTTGCGTAGACAGCCATTCGGATTATGCACCGTTGCTCAAAAGGGGGCTCGGAATATCCACCGCTGTTCACCTTCATCCACCGACTCGACATGGAACTCTGCCCCGAGCCGAGAGCTTGCACGACTTGATGCTCGAAGAAGAGTATTCGAAGCAGCCGTGCAAGTGGGACCAAGGATTGTTTTATCCATCGTCTCTTCGAGGCTTCCTTTGCCAAATAGGATCCTCGATCTTCGGAGAGCTATTGCATTTTTTCATCCCTCCCTGCTCCCTTCGCCTTTTTTTTATCTTCTTCTCTGAAGTGCTACTTTGAGAGATCGGGGCGAGGCTGTCGGAGGCGTGCATCCGAGGACGTGATGCTTTGAAGATTCTGCCACTGAGAATATGCCTTCGATGGTAGGGTAGGTTTTAGGCCTTTTCTTCGTGTATCCCCCTTTGTTGTATCTGTGGTGGGAACCCTTTTTAGACTTTTGTATTTTGTATGTGATGACCCTCTAGGGGCTTTGTAATCGAACGCTTGTGAGCACGTGATTTTTTTCCTACATGAATTACTCCCAGAAATTCAAACAAAATGATTTCTTTCATTATTTGCAATTTCGTGAATTTTTGTGACATGTTATGTTAATTGTTTGCATTTTATTTGTGCATTTTAATTAATGAAAAAATACAAAAATACTTGGCATTTGTATTTAGGGTTTAATTTTATATTTTTAGGATTAATTAGTAATTAAGTTACTTTAAAATAAAGAAAATAACAAAATGGTTCCTTTGAATTTCTACTTTTAATTTGTCTTAGTTTTCTTTTAAATTAGGAATTAGCTTATTTGACAATTAAGTAGCATAATTTTAGAGTCAATTTGGGTCTTTTATTTTTAATTTGGCATTTAATAAAAAATAAAAAAAATAAGTTAAAAAAAAAGAAAAAAAGAAAGGAAATGAAATGAAGATTAATTGAATTGAAAATGCAAGAAAAGGCATCAGGCCACTCAATTTTGGGCCCAATTTCACCTAAAATCGGACCTGAACATGCTAGCCCAATTGTGTTACCCGGTCCGGTCTAGCAGAGGGCAAAATGACGGCGTTTTGCTCTAGTTAAATCAGAGTCGTCTAGGTTATTCAATCGAACGGTTGTCAACTAGGGTGGGTTTGAATATATATATATATATATATATATATATATATATATATATATATATATATATATATATATATATATATATATA
>MU780252.1:5574-42819 GCA_026770625.1 Nicotiana glauca | reverse complement strand
TGTATATATATATATATATATATATATATATATATATATATATATATATATATATATATATATATATATATATATATATATATATCCAAACACATGCCCCCTCCCCTTTCTGTCTCAGATCACCCCATACACACATAACCTAACGCCGTCGCCTTTCGCCGTCCGCCGAAAATCGCCTCTGCCAGTGGCAATTCTCCAATCCCTCTCAAATTTACACCACATACTCCCCGTAACCTCCTCTTTCCAAACCCCAAACTCCCATGTCTCGAATCCCCGCCCTTCTCTTCGAATCTTCGAATCTTCGAATCTGTGGACGCCGCTTCCACCGCCCACGGCGCCGCCGACTTCAAACCCTCCCAAATCGATACCCCTTAACCCTCAGACCTCCCTCATCCTATATCTGTCCTCCTTCCCCTTCAAACATCGACCAAGCTTCCTAAATCTTGAATCCTCTGTTATACAAAGAAAGGGTGATTGGCGTTATAGTGCGGTTAAATTGGAAGTTCAAACTTGAATCCGAGTCGGTGGGTGAGTTCTTTTTTTCTTTTATTTCATCTTCTTCTTCTCTCTTCTTTGTATTCGTTTCGTGTTCATATACCTGGCCTTCTATTTCATCTCGTCTTTTTTGTTTGTTTAATCGAACTGCTATTTGAACGGGGTTTTAGTTTAAATTGAGTGTTGTTACTTTGCTATTTTGGTTGTTCATAGCTTGCGTTCGAATCCTGATTTCCTTACCTATTGATTAATTACCTTCATGATTAAATGATTTAGAGTGTTTAGGTTTCGATTAATTTTTGTTAATTCTGTCCCGTCTTGATTTTTGTTTTGTTTTGATTTTCTTTTCTTTTCTAGTTTGATTTTGTGTTGATTCATGGGCACTTTTGATAATCTGATTTAGTTTCAATTTCCTAATTTCCAGTCTACTGATTCTTAAGTTTAATTGCATGATTGTTTAACTAGTTTAATTTTTAGGATCTTCTGGTTATAGCTGAATGCGATAGGATCTTGTTTAACCATGGTTAGTTTTTGACCAGTCACTAGGGTAAGAGGGGGAATGGTCTGGTTTGGCTTAGTAATTCTCAGAATAAGTCAAGGGTAGTTGGGGCAATTCAAAATAGAAAATCTTTTAATAACTGAATTGGAAGCTCTAGAACACTCTAGATGTGGTTCAATTTAGAATTCTAGGAAATTTAGTAGTATAACTTGAAAACTAAGTCAGCCCCTTAGGGACACTTAAGCAAAAACCAAAATTAAGAGGGGATTATAATGAAAAACTGAAAAATAGAAGAAGGACTAAAAGAAAAATAGAAATCTGAGGGCTGCCATTAGTCTTGCTATATAAAGCAGTCCTTAGTGCCTTAATGAACAAGTTTTCAGCCTCTAAAAACTTCCCCCAAAAGTGTTCAACAAGTTTTTCAGATCTGAAAATCCCTCCCAAAGCTTCCATAAGCTCAAACCTCTGAAAATTTGAAATTCAAAAAAACCAAAAAAAATCCAGAAATCGTAGTTCAAGCAAATCTGAAAAGTTCTTTCCCTAGATTAGATCATTAGCTCTTCAAAACCCAAAAAATAGCACAAAAACTCAAAAAAATACTATTCCATTGAAGTTTTCCTTATTCTAGCCCATTTAAGATCCAAAATAGCTTGGGTTTTCCTGGTTTTGCTCAGCAATTGGAGTTTAAAAGTTCTCGAGTCCTTTTCAAATTGAATTTGGTTTGCTCGAGTGGGTTGTTTTGGTTATTTGCTGGATTTGATAGTTGCTGAGTTGATTTTCGGGTTTTGTGGTGTCATTTTGGTTCTGAAACTGCTCCTATTGTCGTTGTTGAGTCCTGCTGTTACACATCTGCTGCTGCTGACTTTTCCTCTTTTCTTATTGTTATTCAAGTCCCAGGAACACTTCCAATGCAATGTAGATATCAAGTTGAAATATGAAATGAAGTTTGCTGCATGTTTTGTTGAAGATTTTGCTGTCTGATGTCTTATACTTCGAATAGTTTTCCTTGATCTGATTAATGTCCTTTTTGTAAATAAATTCGGACTGTATAGGACTGTTGAACTGCTGCAATTTTATTTCTTATGATATTTCAACTTTTAAAAAAGTTTCATGAACTTGAAACTGACTTCGAAACTGAAAAATTTCAATGTTAAACTCAGGCCCAATGTATATTTGTGGTAGTGCAGTGCTTTAGTGTCTGAAGTTAGTAATTGTAGGCCTAATTAATCAGTACATCTTCATTGCACTAAGTTTTTTTTTGAATTTAGTAAGTGTGAGTTGCTTCATGTTAATTCATTGAATCCTCTAGGAATCCGCAGCAATTAGGTAGCTTAAAACACAATCTGCGCATGAAATTGGAATATGACAACTGGTAGTTTGTTTGGTTTGAATGGCTGTAACTTGTTTCCTTTATCATAAAAATCGTTGAGTACCATTGGAACAACATGAAATAAGTTTATAGGCTATTAAAATCAATTTGGGGTTTTCTGTTCTTGTTTGGAATCTGTTGATCAACAGAGACTCAACGACCTATTTTTGATCGAGTTGGGCCTCAGTTCTGTTGAGGCACAGCCTGGCTCCAGTCTCAATTTGTTGCTCCTTTGGGCCTATGCAAAGGCCCACAACTGGTCCAGCCTTTTATAAAACTGGAAGTGAAACTCCTCCCCTTTGGGCTAATATCAAAGCCCAGTGACTGAAATTTTTTAGAATATGTTCATAATGGTTCATTAATGCTAATTAATTAGGCCTTTTAGAGATAATACTTGATAGAAAATTGTAGCTCTTTTAGTTTGGCCTTAAAAGTAAAATGAGGTGCGCCGCGCCAAATAAAAATGCATGAATAGTGTGGCCCTCTTAACTATTTCAATAAAATATTTAGACCTTGGGACTTGCCATTTAGCGAATTTCATGTCCACCCGCAAAATTAATAATATGCTAGTTGTTTTAGGCATGACATTTAATAATATTACCTTTCTAAGCTCGAGTGCACATTTTTGTGACCCAAATCCAAATTCCAACAAAGTTGAAATGTGTCAAAAATCACGGGTGCATTTATGTGACGTGGTTTGAGACGTGTTTTCACGACGCTGCAATTCTCTTTAAAAATAATCATAAAAGCGGTTCAAAATTAAAAAGCACATAGGTTAAAACATGTTCTAAAGTCGAATAAATAATCCAAATATGACAGTTGAGCGACCGTGCTAGAACTACAAAACTCGGGAATGCATAACACCTTCTCCCGGGTTAACATAATTCCTTACTCAGATTTCTGGTTCGCGGACTGTTAAACAGAGTCATATTTTCCTCGATTCGGGATTCAACCGGTGACTTGGGACACTATAAATCTCTCATGTGGTGACTCTAAAATTTTAATAATAAATCCCGTTTCGATTGTCCTTTAATTGAAAAAACTCCTTTATGCCCTGCGGGGTGTAGGAAAAAGGAGGTGTGACAACGCTGTGACCCCTCAGGGGCTATTATACTCAAAAACGTCATAAATGAGAAATGAACTCAGTTGACCTTTGCTTTCGAATTTGCTCTGCTTCTGTATGCCTTCATGCCCTTCGAATGTATCCTTTTGTGTTGCTAATCGCTGATATTTAACTTGGATGTGAGTGTTTGCCTTGATCTCTTGCCCATCGATATGGGCTCTTTTCAGTCCTGTTGTCATCTTTTGGAACAACTCGAGATCGGTCTGATAGATTGGAGCTTATAAGAGTCTCTCGAGTTATTCAGAGATCACGCGTTGAGTTTCGAGGTCTCCGGGGGTACTACCCCAGACGTAGGTCATCTTCGGGTACCCCAGAGTGCTTATTGATCTGGATGTAGATGATCCTTTCAGGCCGCATAAGATAGACTTCTGCTCCTCTCTTGATGTTTGTTTTCTCTTACGCCCTTCGGGGTTTTTGAATGCCTTCTTTTGTTTACGGGCCATTGTAGTTCGCTATGATAGCTTGTCCTGGTCTTTAGCTGATTGACAAGGCCCTTCTCTGATCTTTTTTGTCATACTTCGGACAGATGGAGGATCGATCGCATATGATCGAGCTATTGGGGCCCACTAATTTGTTTGGAGATCACGCGTCGAATTCGGGAGGCATTCGGGAATGCTACCCTGGATGAAGGTCATCTTTGGGTGCCTCGGTGGGCCCCGTTGGTTTTGATGTGGATAACTCTTTCAGAGAGTATAAGGTTGGCTTTCGTTTGAGGAGTTTGCCTAAGTTTGGGGCACTTCTTTGGGGCCTCGTGGAGCTTTCGGGGTTTGCTCCTTCGGAGAAGGAATCGGTGTTTTAAAGCTCATCGTGACCCTATTTCTTAGAGGCTGGAGGCTTCAAATGTGAAACGCTGCCTTGAGCGTGGAGATAATTCGTGCGGATCCTTGAGCTTAGTCCTCTGTTGGAGGATGTTTCCTGGGTCGGGTATTGACCCGGCAATTCTTATCGAGTCCATTAGCTTCTTGGAGTTTGCCCTGAGCAGGCGACTAATCGTTGCCTCTTGCATATAAGAGGGGTGGCTTCGGTCTTTTTACGAGACTTCACTATTTTTGGGTAGACTTTCTTCTGTTTCAGCATAAGGCTTCCTATCCCTTAAAGTGCAAAAATCGTTGGTGCTTTCCTTTGCCTTGTTTTATCAGTTCCGCCATAGTCATGGCGACTACCTCGGAATCGATATGGCAAAGAGTGGAGAATGCCGTTCCCGGCATCGGAGAGTCGAGGGATTTTGCTCTAGAGATGGTGTCCTTGATAAGAGAGGAATACCTAGAGATGGCGAGGCAATACTATGGGTGGAGCAAGGGGATGACACTATGGGTGGAGCAAGGGGATGACACTGCGGGTGCTTTCCCCAGGTGAAGGCATTGTGGACTTTGTCGGTGGGTTCTTGAGTGTGTATCTATACCCCTTTGCATTTGGATCTCTTGATAAGGTCGTGCTTGATTTTTTCTTGAAGTATCAGGTTACTCTGGTGTAGATTCATCCATCGTTTTGGCGAATGGTGCTGATAATGAGATTCTTCGAGGAGAAAGCTGGACTTGAATTCAAGCTTGATCATCTCATCAGGTTATATCGACCTTTTTATCATCGAGGATTGCTAACCTTGAGGGGTCATTCGCCCATTCCCTTCGTCGTTGATGATGAAGAGGGCGGAGATCGAGAGTGGGCCAGTTGGTTCGTTCGAGTTCGGACGACCGATATTATTCCTGTGGAGTTTATGCCATTCCCCGAAGGGTGGAATCACACGCGTAAGGGAGGTGATTTGTTGCTCTTTTAGATTTTGTCCATGGCGAAAATTGGCCAAATAATAATGTTACTTCCCTTGTTACATCAACTTCGTGGACGCCGGGCCAAGTCCATGATTTGCCTGGCTGGGTTGAGAGGTTGGTTACCCATTCGTCCCGCGACGAACGTAAGTGGCGAGCTATGTCTCACATCAGGTGGGGAATGGATCATCCAGGTACGTGCGTATGTTGTTTTTCTCCTGCTGGCATGTACCCGAGGTAATATTTTCCTATCTCATTTGTGCTGGATTTGCTGTTCGTAGATATCAGGCGGTTCCTCGGGGCGAGGCAGCGGTTTTTCGGAGAGGAGATGGAGTCGTCGGCCTCCGGGCCGAGAGACAGTAGTAATAAGAGGGACTGGAGCCCACAATGTGATGGAGCCTTTAGCGGTACCGTCCAGGCTCGTATTACTGACGACGGGGCACCGCCCGAGTTGCCTGTTCTTGAAACGTCTGTTTCTCGACGAATAGCTCCTTTGAGTGAGCACGTTATGCCCGAGGCCGGTTCTTCTGGGGTTGCGGGGGCAATCTAATATGAGCGTGTTCTGATCTGGAGGAAATCTATCGTCTTCATTTTGCGATGAGTTTTTGCAAAATTATTTCATATCCCGCATCTTCTCTCTCTTATTGAATCTTTCCTACGCAGGCCTATGATAGGTTAAAGTCCGAGTTGTTTCATCAAAAGGCCAAGTTTCAGAGTGTTCTGGATGAGGGAGAATCCCTTAGGCTTCTTTGCAAGGAGAAGGAAGTTGAGCTGCAACATTGGCGATATGAGGCATATCGGAGCTCAAACTATGAGAGCTATTTGATGGAGCAGGTGATTTCCTGTAGTGCGTTATTTGCTTCTTTCTAATTTTAAGGCTAATTTATTCTTGCCATATCAGTTGTAGAAAAAGGCAGAGGCCTTGTAGTACCTTAAATGCAACGTGAACCATGTCAGGGCCGTTTGCAAAGAGCTAAGGCCCAAGTGCAGGCTCAAGCCTCGGAGGAGACGAATGCCTCGACTAGGATCCTTGCCTTCGAGGTCCAACTTAAATTGATCCACGGTAATGCCAAAGTTCAGGTGGATATGATCGAGATACTTGAATCTAACCTCTTAAAAGTCAAGGCTGAGATTATTGATGCCCGGGTGGAAGCGACGTTAGGCCGAACCAGGGCTAATCGTGAGATGGCGATTTACATAAAGGAAGCTGCTGACGCTCAATCCGAATTGAGGCAAGCCCTTGATCGAGAGAAGAGGATCGAGGAATATGTTCATTGCCAATACCGGAGAGAGGTATTTGAGGAGGTTGGAGTGAGAGGCTTCATTCTCTTAGAGGAATTGTCTCAAGCACGGGCGGACGAGGGTGATGCTCGGTCACTCCTTGTGGACGTAGCAGAAGGCGAACTCGACGGGCTGTAACCCTTTGGCGCAAAATATAGATTCTACCATTTTGTAACCTGGTTTCTGGCATGCATAGGGCGTGCCTGTAAGTAGAGAATGTTTTTCGCGTGTAATATAAGAAGAATTTTAAAGCATTATTCCTTTTGTACCTTTTTTTTGTCGTTGCTCTCGATCGTGTAGACTGGTTTTGGAACTAGTCCCTGAGTCTCGTTACGGCTCGAGCTTCGATTGGCAT
The DNA here is from genome assembly GCA_026770625.1 of Nicotiana glauca. Lineage (NCBI taxonomy): Eukaryota > Viridiplantae > Streptophyta > Magnoliopsida > Solanales > Solanaceae > Nicotiana > Nicotiana glauca. The sequence goes on along the minus strand of MU780252.1, from coordinate 35,934 downwards.
CCCGACTTTTTCCCTCCTGGATGGGCGAAGGGTGATGACCCTTTGCATTCCTGGGCCAAAGCGATTTTGCGGGTGCGCGGCCTGGAGATTTGTCTCGACCGTCGACAATGTCGTTTGGGCCATCCCTTCAGGCATTTTGTGGTTGAATTTCCCTCGGGTTCAGTCTCCGAGTCGGGATCCGAATCGAGCTTAACTTACCCTTGAGCCCGTTTTGGGCTGGCGATAATGATTTTTATTTTCTGCCCTTGGGCGCTTGGCGATTTTTTGGGTCCAGTCTCCGAGGCGCGTTGCAATTCGAGCTGTAATTGATCCTTTGGTCTTTTCGAAGTCTCAGGTTGGAGATAGTTGCATCGATGCCACGCTCTAGGGAGTATTATGATTTTTGGGTCCAGTCTCCGAGTCGCATTACGACTCAAGATGTAATCGATCCTTGAATCTCATTTGAGCTCTCGGCCAGGGATGGTGGCCTTTCTGTTGCTTGGTCATTGAGACTTTTAATATGAGTCCTGGAGGCATGCTCAGCCGGCGATAATGGCACTTATGCTGTTTGGTCGTAGAAACCTTTTGATATGAGACTCGAAGGCATGCTCAGCCGGCGACAATGGAACTTACGCTGTTTGGTCGTGGAGACCTTTTGATATGAGGCTCAGAGGCTTTGCCTAATTTAACTATTTTGGATCCGGTCCCCGAATCGGGTTATGACTCGAGCTCTCTTTAATCCTCAAGTTGTCAATTTTCAACCTGGTGACAATGGCTCTTACGCTGTACGGTCGTATAGACCTTTCGATATGAGGCCCAGAGGCTTGCTTAGATGGCGACAATGGCACTTACGCTGTATGGTCGTAGAGACCTTTTGATATGAGGTCCGAAGGCTTTTTGTAGGCTTTATTTCCTCTCTTTAAGGTCTTATTGAGTATTTTGCCTGACCCGTCGTCGATTCTGAAAGAACCTCAATTTCAAGTCGTAGTCGCCGATATTTTGAGCACCTCGGAAGGTTCATAGCTCATAGGTCGAGTAGATTGTCGCTTTTGCGATTTTGGAGCCGACATGGTCAGGACTCGTATTTTGCTTATTGAGGGAAGCCTGTGTTTAACCGGTTCTTTCTGAAGTAGATTTGGAAAATTTTTAGCGACAATTGGGCATCCCCGAGTCACGTTTTTTGGGCTATAGCCGTTTTGACCGGAGTCATGTGCGTTTGGCCGGGGCCATTTTTGATCCTGAGAGGTAGTTTTAGGCATCTACACCAAGGGTATGCCCTTTAGGGATTCTTAAAAATGCGATGTATATCCGAAACTGCGGGATTTTTCATGCCTGTTGAGGTCTTACAGTTTGCCATGCCTGTTGAGGTCTTACAGTGTATGGAGAATAGATCTGGTTTTGTCAAGGATGCCCGTTAGGGTCTTACAATTTTGGATTTTCCAGTGCGTGGAGATTGGTGGAAGCCTCCGAGTCATCGAGTTGTTTAAGCCTGAAGACCTCTTCTCGTGAGCTTGGAGTTATACCACGAGGGCTTGGTGAGCCTGGAATTTTGACCCTAAGGTCATTCGGATATTGGATTTTTTAAGTCTCTGGGTATCTCAAGATATATCTGGCGGAGAGGTTTTTTGCTGTGGATAAGCCGAAATTGTCTTCTTCGAGGTGTGGAATGCTTAAAATAATACTCGCTCCGTTTCAATTTATGTGAACCCATTTGACTGGGCACAAAGTTTAAGAAAAGAGAGAAGACTTTTGAACATGTGGTGTAAAATGAGGCACTTATATTTTATGTGGCTATAAATCATTACATAAAGATAAATTGTTTCCAAATAAGGAAAGGGGTCATTCTTTTTGGCACGGACCAAAAAGGAAATATGTTCACATAAATTGAAAAGGAGGGAATATTCTTTATTGCTCGGCGAAAATATAAGCTGTAAATACATGTTGTCTTATTGCTGTGAGTTTGGCCCACACGGGTGTGACTTCCCTGATTATCTGATGTGCTCGTATGATTTCATATTGGAAATTTTTAAGAGAGAGGATCACGATCTCATCGGTCCCCCTCCCCGGGGATATGCGGTCCTGCTAATAATCTTGTGGGCGGAAACTTCTTCATATTAGAAACCCGATTGAAGAAAGATTGCTCGGCGGATCCTGCAGGGACCTCGGATCTCCGGGTGGAGTTCGAGATTTATGAATGCCTTGGCTGATTGCCTATATGTGGGTTAGTAAAAAGAGAAAAGACAATCGAATGAGTGGAGGAGTTCTTCCTTACTGCGGGATATGCAGACACTGTTTCAAGATTTGGTGCTGGCGCCGGCGGCTGGTCAGACGGTTAGGTATTTCCTCCCGTCGCGCATGGCTTTTTGTTGAATGCCTGAGCCTCACCCTCATCGAGGGGTCCCGTCTTCTTTGGCAGAGGGGTGCTGACATCACGTTCGGGTAGCGTGCCTATTGTCATTCTAATAACAGGTCCACATTTTGCGGGCTCGGCGTCCCGGTTTGAACTCAAGCGAGTTGTATAGAAGGAAGCTGCTTTCCTGATAGTTGTGGCGGCGAGCGTCTGAAGTCTATCAACGTTTTGAGGTGCGGGGGTAATTTGGTTCGTCAATACGACCTTCCCTATCGGCTTTGGGCCAACACCATTGGCGTGTTCAGTAGAATCGCCTGCATTCACGGCCATGCTTTAATTTTATAAGATAAATAAGGAAAAAGGGAGGTTATCAACGTGTTAATTACGAGGTTAAGGTGGAGTCTAGGTGTCCCTTCTATTGTATTTAGGGGTATTTTTTGGGTACATTTCTTGGGTCCGCTGCCCCGGCGATGGATACTTTCTCCCTGCATTTTCCGGGCCTTTGAAGGGTGCCGTCACTCTTTTAGTGTTGTGGCAATACGTTGTGGCTTGTCGACTTTACTTTGTCCGATTTCCTCTCGTCCGTGCAGCTGGATCGGGGTTTGCTCGCTTGGCGACACTTTGTGGTGACCTTTGTTGAATGGCGTAGTTGCTGCTCTTTTGGGTCTGTAACTCAGAGTGCTTCATGATTCCTATGGTGGGCCATGGTTTCCCTGCAAGGGTTTTGATTGAATAGATCCGAGCCTCATGGAGTTCCCGGCTTCGCGTATGGTGACCACTATGCTTGGAACTACAACGTTGAAGTTGATCTCTATCGGACGAGGTTTCCTTGCCAGTTGTGTCTTGTTAAATCTGGTACTATCAAAGGTTCCTCGAGGGTGTTTTCCCTCGAGCTACTGCCTTGCACGAGATGTGCTGTCTCGAATCGTCTCTTCCGTTCACGCCATATGGATGATGGCTCCATTCATTCAGTGTCAGCCCCCCTGCTGGGAATCTATCCGGATATGCTGAACCCGAGGAGGTTCCTCGTGGGTCATCCAGGGCCCTAATTTGGGTCCGGTGTCGGTTGTTGGCATCTGACCAAGCCTCGACCGGATGTTCGACCAGGCTTTTCTTGAACTACTCTAGAGTCACGAGGCATGCTTCATTAGGGTTTTGGGCGAAGGCCTGTGCCGCCTCACTATTCGACATCGGGAGCGGCTTTGTTTGTCCCGTCGGGGAGTGGGGTGCGGCTTCCCGTGATAGTTTATTTCTTCTTTTCCCGAACTTTGGTGCATTGCGACCTTTTGGGATTGCTTTGATGGTGTCGACGTGCACTTCCACGGACCACGTTAGTACGGCGAGCGGGTCCTCGAGATCAGGCGCCGAACAGTGATGCCGCATCATGGTTTCTTCCGAGGGAGTTTCTTCAAATCTTCTTACTGAGACGGGCCCGAGTTCTCCATTTTGGAGGTCGCTGTTCCCGAACGGGCATGCGTAAGTGGTGATGCGCCCGTGAGGACTTGAGGTCCTGTCACTCCTTGGGGATTTCGTCGTTGCTGACTTTCGCGAAATGAGTCCTGGGATCATATCATTGGGAGACGGTTGCTGTAGGAGTTTCCACGAGCATGATTCGATCCTTACGATAAGGTCTTCCAGCATCCTTGCTGCTACAGGATAGGTTGTGGGTTCGTCGTTGTCCGATACCTTGGGTGCTAGCTCGAAATGAGGAGATATTTTGGGTGCTGCCGCACCGATAGTCTCCGGGCGGCTCCGTAGCTGAGTGATAGCCAAATATTGTTCCTGCAACATTTCAAAAATAATACAAAGATTAATTTCCCATTCTACCGGGATTGGGATTTTTCGGGCTTCCTGTTAGTTAAAGTGCTGCGTGCCGCCATCGGTGTGTGAGACTTTGTTACCTCGCTGCACGGCGTCAGACCTGCATCTACTCGAACTGATCTAGATGCATTATCAAGGTCATATGGCATCACGCCAGCCATTAGAACGTCCATACTGTTCTCTTTGCGATTTTTGGTGTTATCGTCCTCGATTTCCCATATCGAGCTAATCATTAACCTGAAATCGAAAAATCTTGGGCAAGAAAAAGTGTGAATGGTATTGTGCGTTCAAGTGACGAAACTAGCAAGAAAATAATCACTATTATTTTAAGACCCACGGTGGGAGCCAAACTGTTTACCGTAAAAATGATAATAATAATTAAATTTGTAAATGGGATTCTAAAAATACGTGATCCATTCGCGATCTGGTTTATAAGAGTGGTTAGTGCTAAAATGTGAAGTAAAATGGTAGAGATGAAGTTAATCAAAGCAGTAATCGAACCAGTAAGGGGACGTTTCCCGGGCGCAAAGCAAGATAACTTAGAAGAAAAAAAGAGAGAGAGATATTATTGCATTGTAGAGAAGTGGAGCAACATCAGTCATTTACAAGGTAGGGTGAGTCCCCCTTATATAGGCGAGAGGACTCTGTATAGAACATATGTATTTATTTTAAGAGTGCAAATATGGGACGGTTTGACGCAAGACCTCATAGCAGGCTCTTACATAGGCCAGACCTGTCAGGTATAGCCATGTGCTTAGGAGACTTCCTCTTTTATCCTAACCTCGGACCTTTGTTCCTTCGATTCGGACCTCGACGAGACCTGAGGCCGAGAACTCGATCGCGAACTTCCAACCTCGGGGTCTCGTGGAAGGCTTCCGAGATGTCTTGATAGCAAAAAAATCAAGTCTTCTGATTTTACTGCATACAACAACTTTAAATTATAGGGAATGTTGAAAAACTAGTTTAAAGTTGTAGTAGGAAAGCTAAATTATTTAAAACTTCATATTTGCTAGTTTATTTAATTCATGTCTAAAATGAATTTGTACTCAAATTTATATAGGACTAAGTTTTTCTATTTGAGTTAAAGTAGTTTTCGTACTATTACAAATATGGGTATGTTTACCCTAAAAATTAGATAACAATTAAACTTATAATGTGGTTTTAAGGATACATGATTTCACCTAATACCAATTGATAAATATGAAGATTAGTAATAGAAATTAACAATACAATAAAGCAAACCAGTGTTTGAATGAAATTCAGCCCTCGAGCTTGAATATCCTCGAACCGATTGGTGCAAGAACAGTAAAAAATATAACAATCAGATGAATGAGAATATAAACAAAAGAGAAAGTGTTATATTGCTTTGATATCTGTGAACCACGTCCCTTACAAATGATTAGAACCCTCTTTATATAGTCGAGGAATCCTATCTATGGTACAATTCTATTTATGGAAGTAAATCGCATGATTACTAAATAACCTCCCTTGATTTGATTTGTTTCGAGATTTATGCCATGATCTTCGACCAGTCACAGATATCTCGCTTTTCCGTTATTATGTTGCCTTCGGTCTTCCTTGATGTCTGTCCTACTCAACCTCGGTCGTTATCGGTTTCGATCTTGCTAGTCACCTCAAATCCAAACTCAGTACCTTATACTTGTGTCACGGACAGATATGATTCGGGGATCATCCTCGATTAATCCTCTTGGTCTCGATCAATTAGCAAAGTTGGGTGGGCCCTGTTTTGACCATATACAGATAGTCCTCTTATTTTTTGGAGTAAAATTACAAGAAAAGAAATGAGCCCTCGACCTTTACCCCGATCTATCTTGATGTCATCACTGTGACGTAAGCGACATAGGCACCGAAATGTCCCATCGATTCGGATGTCGAGGCATTTAATGCTTGTAAGTCATTGTTGACCACTACCGGTTTCTAAACTGTCATCTCCAACCTATAAATATATATTCCTTCTCTTGCCCAAACTTTAATTTAAATCTTCACATTCCTTTGCTAGCACGACCCATTTTTCTAAACAAGACGGGACCGTCACACGATCACTAAACATGACCGAGCGAACCATCTGCGCTTATAAAATCTATTATAATTTCAAACTTTATATGCCACAAGGCAATAATGTAACCAAATACTTTTAACTAATTTAAATATCTAAAATAAACTAACTCAAAAACCTATTCGTAGTAATCACTGAAATACTGCTAAGTATTATTAAAAAAATCTGAATCTTAACCCAACGACTATGTCCATGAAGCCTCTACAGATAAACTGATGCACTGCTCAGGACATGAGATTTTCTGGCTAGTTCTCCAAGTGAACAAAGAAATAACTAGACAAATATGACTCTAAGGAATACTCCATGAACAAAAGCGGAGCTCACCAATAGCACTGGAAGAGAGGGAAGTCCTAACTCGTAGCCTGTTCGCCTGCAAAACCGGTTCCTACATTGTATCGCAGACCAACGTAGGTACCAAAAAGAGAACATCAGTACCATCCATTGTACTTAGTGAGTCTCAATGACTGGGGATGAAACTTTAAAAAAAATATACATTACGAGTAAAGATTCTAAATGCATGGGAAACATAAAGCTTCTAAGAAGAATTCTAAAATAATTGTATACTAGCACTTTATGGATATTCTAAAAGAAATTCTTTTCTTTTTTCAAAAAATACCTCACTTTCTACTTTAGGAGTTCCAACAATCCTGACCTGTTTCTGTCTTAGTCACCGTGTGATCGGCACGGGTTCGATCCCAACCTGTTCGAATAAGCCCAATTCACGAGGTGCCACTCTCTTCATGGTTCTCAACGCTCATGTGTCATACCTTAGATTAGCCAAGTAAATTGTCGGCAACAAGACTCTTGGCTCGTGTGCTTCCTACTTTGGCACAAGTAGTTTCAGGAAGTCAACGTCTTGGTCAGGACCCTCGGCCTGGACGGTGACCCCTTCTCAGAATAAAGGATACTCCCAAAAATCGTTTCTTTCTAAAACTTCTTCTTGTGACTTTTCAAGTCTAAATCTTTTCTGGGACATCCAATACATACTCATACTAGTATCCTTAAATGTAAAGCATGGCGTAAAAATGAAAAAAAACATCTAAAAGTATTTCTAAAGATTCTTGCTTCTTCATAAAATTTCAACATGAAAATAGCATATAAGAATAACACAAAAATCTGAAAATTTATGTACATATATCATAATAAATCGTCTAAACTTTTGCTAGAATAATTCTAAGTTAATAGGTGCTCACTCGCTCCAATTAAGTAAATATAAACACTTTTAAGCAATTTATCGAACACCTTGTATGCATGCTTTTGTGAGTTAAAACACTTTAGAAAAGGGTTATATCAACTCACCTCAAAACTTCTCAAGCCAATACGTAGGCCCCAGTCCAATTGATACCAGTCAAACAATCGATTCTACAAAAATCAGTGCATTTTATTTAATTTTAGAGTTTCACACCTAAACATAGAATTTATTGTTGATATAGAGAAAGAAAGGAATCAACTATTCAATCCTTACTTATTACTACTGTAGGGTAATTGACAATAGAGAATTTTATATACTCGAGTTCAAGAATTAGTGAGTTATAAAGAACCCTATAATTTTCCGTTGCCTGCGTGAGTATTTCGTTGAAACGACTTATGTTTCTTGAGCAGAATGTCGAGCTTTCACGCCTTTGTCCGCCAAAAACCTTTTATGGCTTAAGGCTCTCACGTGCCCTTTTTCCTTTTCTTTCTTTTTGTTTTGATTTAACTAATGTTTAATTATATATACTTTTAATATTTAATAATATTAAAATTATTAATATTGCCCTAGTTGTATATCCCATTATTTATATATAGAGAAGTAACTCAAAATTAATCACACGGGTTTAAATCCATAATAGAAGTATAATTTAAGATAATAAAAAAAATTTAATTTTATATTTAGCGTGTCTTGAAACTTTTATAGAATTTGAGGAGTGTTACAATCTTACCTCCTTAAAATAATTCGTCCTCGAACGTTGATAGGGACTTAGGCTTAAGCTATCAATCATTCCTTAGGTCCTTGAACGTCTTAAGTTTTCTTAGCACTACTCACTCTTTCAAGCGACTCAAAATTTTGGCTAACTTCCTAAATTTTCAAATATATCGGCAGAGTTTCCCTTGTAAATTGGACTATCCAAAAAAATATCCCTATCACAAATACCCCAACTACACCAACAACAACCAAATACCATAACAGGCCATTCATAGGCTCCATACACAACTCATAAATTAGTTACTCACACTCCGGCGAGGAGGTACCACAATAACTTACAAGAATCTAAAGCAACATTTTAGCAAAAGTAAATCACTTTAACGAGTTAAATGTACTCTGGCATGGCACTAAATTATTAAATAACTAAATATACTCTGACAAAACTAAATTACTTCAACAACTAAGTATAATCTAGAAAGGACATAAACACATGCTAACTTGTATTTAATAAATAAAATATAAATGTCAAACCAAACTTAGGTTCACATACCTTTTTCGTCAAATAAATATGGATATTTCTCTCTTATATCTTCCTCGGCCTCCCAGGTAGCCTCTTTTGAATCATGATTACTCCACAAAACTTTTACCGTTGTTAAATCTTTTGTTCTTAACTTTCTTACTTGCCTATCGAGAATTTCTATAGGTACCTCTTCATAAGTCAAGCCTTCTTTAATTTCTATGGTATCGACAGGTATTATATGCGACTCATCATGAAGGTACTTTCTAAGCATAGACACATGAAAGACCGGATGAACAGAGGATAACTCAACGGGCAACGCTAGCTCATAAGCCACGTTTCCCTTGTTTTCTATAATCTCATAAGGCCCAATAAATCTAGGACTAAGTTTCCCCTTCTTACCAAACCTCATAACTCCTTTCATTGGTGAAACTTTCAAAAATACTTTGTCACCAACCATGAACTCCCAGTCACGATGCCTCTTGTAAGAATAAGACTTTTGACGACACTGAGTTGCTTTCAGTCTTTCTCTGATTAGCTAAAATTTCTCTTAAGCCTTATGAACAAACCCTGGACCAATCAATGGTACCTCTGCTGGTTCAAACCAACCCACTGGAGACCTACATCTTCGCCCATACAGCGCTTTATAAGGAGCCATACCAATGCTGGCCTGATAGTTGTTATTATAAGCAAATTCTATAAGTGGTAAGTGATCATCCTAATTACCTGCAAAATCTATAACACATTCTTGCAACATATCTTCGAGAGTTTGAATGGTCCTTTCTGTCTGACCATTGGGCTGTGGATGGAAAGTGGTGCTCAAATTGACTTTGGTACCTAATCTTTTTCTGAAATGCCTGCCAAAAATATGCCGTGAACTGAGAGACTCTGTCAGATATGATTAAAGTTGGAGTACCATGTAATCGGACTATTTCTTTAATGTACAATTGCGCATACTGCTCTGCGGAATCTGTCGTCTTTACTGGTAGAAAATCCGTGAACTTTGTCAGTCGGTCTACAATAACCCAAATTGAATCATTCTTATGATATGTGTGAGGTATACCTACTACGAAATCCATATTAATCATCTCCCATTTCCACTGTGGTATTTCTATATCTTGAGCTAAGCCACTAGGCCTCTGATGCTCGACTTTGACTTGCTGGCAATTCAAACATTTAGCCACATGTTCTGCTACTTGCTTCTTCATGCCTTTCCACCAATATAACTCTTTCAAGTCTAGATACTTTTTTGTAGCACTTGGGTGGATAGAGTACCTCAAACTGTGAGCTTCTTTAATTATGGCCTTCCTAAACCCATCTACATCAAGCACACATAACCGATCATTCAACTTCAAAACTCCATCACTTCCTAAGGTAAAATCAGTGATTTCTTTGTTTCTAACTCCTTCTTTTAACTTCACTAATTACGAATCTTCGTCTTGCTTAGCCTTAATATGCGCAACTAAAGAGGATTGCGCTAAGGCATAATCAGATATACCTCCTTCTTCGGTCTCATCCAGTCCAATGCCATCATTTGCCAGTTTTTGAATTTCTTGACCCAAAGTTCGCCTTTGCACTGCAAGATGGGCCAAGACACCCATTGACTTCCTACTAACTGCATCTGCGACCATATTTGCTTTTCCCAGGTGATAAAGGATATTGGTTTCATAATCTTTCAGTACCTCGAGCCATCTACTCTGTCTCAAATTTAATTCTTTTTGCTTGAAAATGTACTGGAGGCTTTTGTGATCTGTAAACACTTTAGAATGCTGGCCTAAAGGTAATGTCGCCATATATTTAATGCAAACACCACTGCTGCAAGCTCTAAGTCGTGTGTGGGGTAGTTCTTTTCATGGTTCTTTAACTGCATGGAAGCATAAGCAATAACTTTTCCATTTTGCATAAGAACACAACCAAGACCAACCTTGTAGGCATCACAATACACTGTAAACCCACCCGAACATGTCGGCAAGCTTAACACAGGTGCAGTGGTAAACTTCTTCTTTAACTCATGAAAACTCTACTCACAAGCGTCTGACCACTGGAACTTAACTGCTTTCTGAGTTAACTTAGTTAATGAAGCTGCAAGTGAGGAAAACCCCACTACAAACCTTCTATAGTAGCCAACTAACCCCAAGAAACTCCTGATTTTGGTTGGTGTTGTCGGCCTAGGCTAGTTCTTGACTGCTTCTATATTCTGAGGGTCTACTTTTATGTCTTCACTAGATACCACGTGGCCTAAGAATGCCACTGACTGCAACCAGAACTCACATTTTAAAAATTTGGCATAAAGCTCATTCTCCTTCAAGGTCTACAAGGCTATTCTGAGGTGTTCGTCATGTTCATCCTTGCTCTTAGATTATACCAAAATATCATCTATAAACATGATAATAAAGGTATCAAGGAATGGCTTGAAAACTCTGTTCATGAGGTCCATGAATGCAGCTGGAGCATTTGTCAACCCGAAGGACATTTTAGATATATCATCTTCTCTGATTCTTAACTGATGGTACCCCGACCTCAAGTCTATCTTTGAAAAGTATTTTGCAACCTGAAGTTGGTAAAATAAATCATCAATTCTTGGTAGTGGGTACTTGTTCTTAATGGTAACTTTATTCAAATGCCGATAGTCGACGCACATTCTGAGAGACCCATATTTCTTTTTGACAAACATGACTGGGGCACCATACGGTGAAACACTCGGCCTGATGAATCCCTTGTCAAGAAGGTCTTTCAACTGTTCTCTCAACTCATTAAGTTCTGCTTTAGCCATCCTATAAGGAGGTATAGATATGTGCTGAGTGCCTGGCATGATATCAATGCCAAAGTATGAGATTCTTTCAGGAGGAAGTCCGGGAAGGTCATCTGGGAAAACTTCTGGAAATTCTCTAACAACTGGCACAGACTGAAGAGTTGGTGGTTCTGATTCTAGATTAATGATGTGAGCCAAATAGGCGAGACACCCTTTACTGATCATTCGTTGTGCCTTAAGGCAAGAAATAAACTTACCTACGAGTGATGTTGAACTACTTTTCCACTCTAAGACTTCTTCATTAGGAAATTGGAACCTGACTATCTTGGCACGACAATCTAACTTGGCATAGCGGAAGACAATCAATCCATACCCATGATCACATCGAAATCCACCATTTCTAACTCTATGAGATTGGCTTCATTGCTACGACCTTGGATTGAAACTATACAACCTCTATAGACTCTTGTGACTCTCACTGACTCGCTAACTAGAGTAGATACTAGGAATGGCTCACTAAGTTGTTCCTCTAGCTCGAGGTTAATTGCAAAGTATGGAGTCATATATTAAAACGTTGAATTTGGATCCATTATGACATAAGCATTATGTGAGAAGACTAGAAGTATACCTGTAATAACTTATGCAGATGCCTATGCACTCTGAAGATCAAGTGTAGCAAACAGACGGGGTTGTCCCCCTCCTTGAGTAACTCGATCTACACCTCTGCCTGCCCCATGCCCGGTCTGATTATGAGAACCACGAGCCTGAGGTGGTGCAACTGTAGTAGCTAAGAAACTAGAAAGACGAGTTGATCCCCCACTAAAATTACGTCTAAACTTTGGGTAGTTGGCCTTTATATGACCAATGTCTCCACAATGATAGCAACCATGAAACTCGAGCTTGGACTGACATGAATGTTGCTGCTTACATGTTCCACAAAGACCTTATTGGTGTGAATGTTGCTCAGCATGACTCTGGCTATGTAAGGATGATGTCCTAAAATTCTAATTCTGGTGAGACTGATTTCCATAACTTTTAATACGTCTGAAGGAAGACCCACCACCTGACTGATGACTGGACTGAGCTGTGCTAATGACTCCTTATCAAAGGAACCCCTTCCACCTCTACCGGATGTACCGTTAAACCTACCCGCTGTCTGGGCTTTCTTGGTATGATCTTTTTCTTATCTCTTTTGTTGTTTGTCTTTTTCGAAGTTCTTGGTGAATTACAGAACAGAGGAGAAAAATGTCATTCCTACCGCTACAGTTGATGTCGTATCCTTAATGTGGTAAGCCAAACCGCCAACAAACCTGCGAATCTTTGCTTTTTCTGTCTTAACCATGTGAGAAGCATGCTTATATAACCTTATGAATTCCATGTAGCACTATTGCACACTTTATTCCCTTGCTTGAGCTGTTCAAACTCTGTAGCCTTAGCTTCCCTATCCTCATCCGGGATAAAGTTAGCCATGAAGGCTTCTTCAAATTCTTCCCAAATAGGCGGGCTATCATCTTCATCTCTTTCCTTTTCCCACATCTCAAACCAAGCGCCGGCCACATATCTAAGCTGGTAAGCAGCTAGCTCCACAACTTCATCATCAAATGCTTTTATCGCTCGGAGGGATTTTTTCACACCCTCCAGCCACAACATTGGATCTTCATCAACTATAGAACCATGGAACACTGGAGGACTCAACTTCAAAAATTCATTCACTCTTGAGGACTCATAATGGTTCTGTCTATTTGATTGAGGTGGAATCTCATATCTTCTTTTTATGGTTGGCCATGAAGGCTTTAAACATCTACATAGCTCTGTTGACTGCATTAAACATCTAACCCACCTCAGGAGATATAGTTGTCTGAGGAAGCTGCTGTTGGGGGCGGTACTGGATCATCATGCTCCACCCCTTCTTCATGTTCAAACAGAGGTACTTGAACCCTCTTTGTGGATTTACCCTTCTTTTTATGAGTTGAAGCCTTTTTAGTTCTTCCTTGATCCACAATAGTAGCAATAGTTTCTTGAGCAATATCCTGAGTGTTGGTGTCAGAGTTGCGAGTACGATCCATTTCTGCGAGTTTTGGAGAAACGAATACATTAGAATATTTCTTAGAGGTAGGATCTACTGCACGATCTAAAGTATAAAAAAACAATGAGACTTTTCCTAAATGCTTATAGCATCCTGTTTATAAGTATGGCGCGCTAAATACCCATAAACATGACTGTACTAACATGACTTCATAGACCCTTGGGACACTATAAACCCGAGGCTCTAATACCAAGTTTGTCATGAGGCATTTTTCTAAACAAGCTGGGACCGGCAAACGATCACTAAACATGACCGAGCAAACCATCTGCACTTATAAAATCTATTATAACTTCAAACTTTATATGCCACTAGGAAATACTGTAACCAAATACTTTTAACTAATTTAAATATCTAAAATAAATTAACTCCAAACTTTTATTCATAGTAATCACTGAAATAATGCTAAGTAATTATCAAAAACATCTGAATCTTAACCCAACGACTATGTCTATGAAGCCTCTATTGATAAACTGATGCACTGCTCAGGACATGAGATTGCCTGGATAGTTCTCCAAGTAAAAAAAGAAATAACTAGACAAAGATAACTCCAAGGAATACTCCACGAACAAAAGCGGAGCTCACCAATAGCACTGGAAGAGAGGGAAGTCCTAACCCATAGCCTGTTCGTCTGCAAAACCGGTTCCTACATTGTACCGCAGACCAACGTAGGTTCCTAAAAGAGAACGTCAGTACCATTCATTGTACTCAGTGAGTCTCAACGATTGGGGACAAAACTTTAAAAAAAAAATACATTACGACTAAAGATTCTAAATGTAGGGGAAACATAAAGCTTCTAAGAAGAATTCTAAAATAATTGCATAATAGCACTTTATGGATATTCTGAAAGAAATTCTTTTCTTTTTTTCTTTTTTAAAAAAAATACTTCACTTTATACTTTTGGAGTTCCAACTATCCTGACCTATTTTTGTCTCAGTCACCGTGTGATCGGCACAGGTTCGATCCCAACCTGATCGAATAGGCCCAATCCACGAGGTGCCACTCGCTTCATGGTTCTCAGAGCTCATGTATCATACCTTAGCTTAGCTAAGTAAACTCTTGTAAACGAGACCCTAGGCTCATGTGCTCCCTACTTTGGCACAAGTAGTTTCAAGAAGTCAACGTCTTGGTCAGGACCCTCGGTTTGGACGATGACCCCTTCTCAGAATAAAGGATACTCCCAAATCTTTTATTTCTAAAACTTCTTCTTGTGACTTTTCAACACTAAATATTTTCTGGAACATCCAATACATACTCATACTATTATCCTTAAATGTAAAGCTTGGCATAAAAATGAAATAAATATCTAAAAGTATTTCTAAAGATTCTTACTTCTTCATAAATTTTCAACATGAAAATAGCATATAAGAATAACACAAAAATCTAAAAATTTATACACATATATCATAATAAATTATCTAAACTTTTTCTAGAACCATTCTAAGTTAATAGGTACTCACTCGCTCCAATTAAGTAAATATAAACTCTTTTAAGCAATCCATCAAACACCTTGTATGCGTGTTTTGTGAGTTAAACCACTTTAGAAAAGGGTTATATCAACTCACCTCAAAACTTCTTGAGCCAATTCATAGGCCCCAGTCCAATTGACACTAGTCAAACAATCAATTTTACAACAACCAGTGATTTTAATTAATTTTAGAGTTTTACACCTAAACATGGAATTTATTGTTGATATAGAGAAAGAAGGGAATCAACTATCCAATCCTCACTTATTACTACTATAGGGTAATTGACAATAGAGAATTATATATACCTGAGTTCAAGAATTAGTGATTTGTAAAGAACCCTAGAATTTTTCGTTGCCTGTGTGAGTATTTCGCTGAAAGACTTCTGTTTCTTGAGCAGAATGTCGAGCTTTCACGCCTTTGTCTGCCAAAAGCCTTTTATGGCTTTTTTTTTGGACTATAAACCTAATGCTCGAATAACCACCAAAACGAATAAAACTACAGATAGCCTACAAAATTATGGCTTCAATCCAGATTCTTTTCTCTTCCTATTTAACCCGAAAGAAGTACTAATTTTTCTCAACAGACCATCAATGTCTTGTACCACGTCACAAGTCCTTGGAACGTTTTTAGGTAAACAACAGAATGAGTTATCATATTAAAACCAGCACAAATAGCGAACCCCGTGAATTTGTGTGTGTACCAATTTTTGGGCAGGGCCACTGTGATTGAAATCCCCGAGTTCTTGTACGTAAGCCACTCTGGAATATACACACCAGAGGCGTCAGTACTAAATCTGCCACCAAGAATGTAAACCACTCTGGAACGAAAGGTGTTATTTGCAGCTATTCGCAATGGAAGAAGCTTGAACTACTTACTTGTAAACCCAAAGCATTACATCCGCAGAAAGTTAGCTGCTTAAGGTTCTTTAGAAGAGAAATGAAGAAAGGAATTGTTTCAACGGCTTTGTCAGTGCAGTGAAGCTCCTCTAGACCAACTAAAAGTCCTAAGTCCTCTGGTAAATTTTTAAGTTTCGAACATCCGGACACATGAAGTGTTTTCAGACATTTCAACTTAAAAATACAGCTAGGAAGACTCTCAAGATGCTTGCAGTAACTTAGATTTATTACAGTAACTCCTGAGGCTCTCACGTGCCCTTTTTCCTTTTTTTTTGTTTTTTTGTTTTTTGACTTAACTAATATTTAATTATATCTACTCTTAATAATTAATAATATTAAAATTATTAATATTCACCTAGTTGTATATCCCATTATTTATAAATAGATAAGTAACTCAAAATTAATCACACGGGTTTAAATCCGTAATAGAAGTGTAATTTAAGATAATAAAAAAATTAAATTCTAATTTAGCGTGTCTTGAAACTTTTATAGAATTTGAGGACTGTTACATTTGCCTTCTATATATTCTAAAGCCTTTCTTTGATTGTTTTCCCTGAAATATTAAGCACTCCAATCTTTATTCTTCTTTGTTCACCTAAAACATCCCAAATCGTTCAACAGAAAGAGAAAGTTTCCTCGTCTCAACCAGCACGCAAGCAACCAGTGGTGGAGCCACGCCCTGAAGAATTCTTTCCTTCGCCGTGCGTTCTCAATTCTGACTTTAAGTTTGAAAAGACCCCCTCGGTTCCAGGCCGATGTGAGCCGATGTGAGCCAATGTCGAGGTACATATGTAGAATCACATGTGATCTTCTAGATCAAGTTAAGAAGGATTGTAACTGGGAAAATAAGCACGTGGTGGTGCCCTCGCCTGAGGAATCAATCACCACATATGAGGAAGGGTTTCTGAGCGTTTACACCTACCCTATTACATTGGGTCCTCTAGATCCAATTATCGTGTACTTCTGCAAGAACTACGAGGTCAAACTCGGACAAATTTATCCTTCCTTTTGGAGGATAGTGATACTGCTTAGATTTTTTGTGAGCAAGGTCGAGTGGCTTCCCTTAACCCTCGACCATCTCATTCACCTGTATAGCCCCCGACTTTATCGGGGAGGATTAGTAAAGCTTCTCGAGCATTGTTGAGGACATGGACCGGGGTTGGATGGGCCAGTTCATTTGAGTAAAGACCTCGGACCTGATCCCGTCCGAAAGCATGCCATTTTTGGAGAAATGGAATATGAAACGTAATTTTAATTCCATCTTTTAACTTCTATTTACTATCTTCACTTTTTCCTCTTTTATCATCGGCATTTTATTTAACACAGCCGTTGCCTAGATGCTGGGTGTGATTACCTATCTTGAGAACTGCCGTAGGATCCTGGTATTGACATCAAAACACACCAAGAGCACATGGAGCGAGTTATCGAAGGGTCGATGGGAGGCCAGAAACCATGGTAGGTCTTCGTGTAATTTGATAACTCCGACTACTGTCCAGATTTATTTTTGATCTTATCTATCTTTCTTCTGTAGGTCTTGGGAAAGATGTGCCGATAAGGCCTCTGTCTGGTGAAGAAGAAAACTCATCCCCTGCCAAGGAAAGCAAGAAAAAAGGGTCTCAACCTCCAAGGGGCTAGAGCCTAAGAATAAAGCGGCTCAAAAGTCTAAGAAGGATGTGACTCCCCTGTTCACGGAGTCAGTTCAACTTTTAAGGGAGGAGGAGGAAGAATAATAAAAAGAGGATGATTTCGGTCTGGTGGCTTGACCACGAGCTAACATCAAGGGTCAACAGGCCACCTTATCAGTCGAAACCGAAAGTATTTTGCATCGATCTGGTGAGGCCCAAGAGGGGGATTCAGTTGGAGTCCTTGAGTTGATTGGAGCTGAAGGTACCTCACCTCGGGGTGAGAAGGCATCTAAAATAGATATGGAGGCCAGCCCCGAGGCTCCTCAAAATGAGGAGAACGCCCCAAAGGATCCTCCCGGGGTTATAAATATCGAAGACTCTCCATCGTTTTCTTCATTCTTCAAAGAAGAAGTTCGGGAGGCTCAGGACATGAAGATTCCTTAAGTAGAAGGTGCCCTCAGAGGGGAGGACCATTTCCGAGGTGTTTTGCTGGGGTCGACGATGCCGATGGCTTAAGTTATTTGGAGTATCGAGGAGGAGCTTGGGAGAATATT
Source organism: Nicotiana glauca (assembly GCA_026770625.1). Classification (NCBI taxonomy): domain Eukaryota; kingdom Viridiplantae; phylum Streptophyta; class Magnoliopsida; order Solanales; family Solanaceae; genus Nicotiana; species Nicotiana glauca. The sequence continues at coordinate 17,905 of MU780252.1, read as the reverse complement.
TCTCAAGTTTCAGATTGACCAGCTAATTTCCGCACCAAGTGTTAATCTGAATGCAAATGAACAATCATTATTTCGATCCCAGAGGATGCATGAGTTTTTGCTGCCCTCATAGGGGTGGCTAGTTATCTTCTGAGTCTATTCTTCGAGGAAGACCAAGCTCTGATGGATGAGGTATGAGCACCGTGTCTCATCAATGAGGCCTAGCAGGCTTTGAATTGGGTAAGCCCTAACTTTCTTTGCCAATACCCATCTCCATACTTGTGTTTTTATTTTCTTGTCTAATTTTGTTTTCCTTCCATCGGTGTAAGCATCAATGCTTTATCATGAAGCTTTATTTAGGCCTAGAGGAGAGCTGAGCCATTATGAGGCCAATATTCAAGGGCTTACTGAGGAGAAAAACACTCTCAAGATTCTTGGCAAGAAAAAAAAAGAAGTCAAAGGCCTTCGAGCTGAGCTGGCTGCCACTTAGAGAGAACAGAAAGAACTGACCGAGCAGGTAATAAAAGTCTTAGAAGATCACGGCATCGGTTCGAGAGTGATGGCTAATAATTTGATATCACAGGTCCAACGGCTGCACAAGACGATCGGGCAACTACGTGGGGAGGTAGATGCGAAAACCATAGCGTAAAAGCAAAATATGGACCTCTTTGCTTCAGAGAAAGAGGCCGCTCGAGCTCAGTTATCCTCGGCTAAAAGCCAACTCCAAGGAATGAAAGAGAAGAACTTGGCACAAGACAAGAAAATTGAGGAGCTCCAGGCTCGGTTGGTCACGGAACTTGCAGTGGCAAAATCTCAAGATGAGAAGACTAAGGCATATACTGAGGCAATTGTTGCCATCTACTAATCTCAGGCCAAAGTCGCTCAAGCTCGCTTAAAGGAAATTGCTGATACTGCTCAGACTTGAGCATACTAGGTTGCCGATCTTGCAAAGTACCAACCTCGAAGGGAGACTCTGGAAGAGATCCACGCTCGTGGCTTCGATCTTGCTGCTTCGATCAAAGATGCAAAAGAGCTTGAAGTTAAAGTCAAAGTCTTGGTCTCTTTTGATGATGATGATTCCAGGAGCATGAGTGGGTCCGAGAGCGGAGAAGGCCCCGAGGACGAAGATGTTGCTCCTAGAGAAGATTAAGTTCTGAGGATCCTTTTGTAAATTTTGATCGGACCACGTTGCCCTTGTAAATAACTTTTTGATATATAAAAGGTCTTTTCTTTCCCTTTCTGTCTTGTCTTTACTTTATTTTCCTTATGAAATTGCATTCGTAGGTTCGAGGTTTAGGCAATTTGGACTGAATTTGAACTAGTGCCAGGTGAGTACTTGCTCGAACTCGAAGTAGGATAACTCTTAGGTTTTTACTAAGTGAGGACAATTCCTTGAACTCAAAACAAAAGTTGGACTTTAGGCTTTTGTATTAGGCCGATGTAGCCTTTGTAGAATGATCCTTTTAATATACATAAGGCTTTCTACCCCTTTTGTCTTAAAAGTTAATCACACAAAAATTTGTTATGCCTTAGCATGAGATATATTTGTATTCATATCCCATTGTTTTCGAGGGCTGATGACATCAAACACTTTATTTCGTAATGCCTTAGTATGAAACAGATAAAATGGTTTGAGAGTTCGAAAAACTTGGTACTCCTTAGGGTTTTCGAGGGTTGATATGATCTAAAACCCTTGCAATTTTGCCGAGGGTAGCCTTTTTTTAAAATCGGTTTTATGAAAATATTCGAAGGCCTATTTTAATACGAAATTCGGATATCTCCGTACTGTATCAGTTTGGATGTAGCCTTTAGCTTGGGATTTGCCTCTTGGATTGTTTTCCCTATTACACTCTAAACTTGTTCGAAGTGATAGTCCTCGAATGGGGACCGTAGCCTATAAAAATGAGGGTTGACTTTTTAAGGTCTTATGATCTCGAGACTTTAATAATTCAATTATGTCAATTTTTTTGGATGGCAGTTCCCGAGTTTGGGGTAAGTTGTTTGCTCTAGTTGTGATTGGCCCTTAAGCCTTTTTCTACAATAGACCCAAAGTATGAAATTGTAAAGTAAATATTTCTTTAAGGAATGAAATATTTGGCAAGGAAAAATACTTCTCTCAATAGATTATACATGCGTACATGTTTGTCTTTAGGCCTTGAGTAATCTACATGGGCACGGTTCGTTTGACCGTTTGTCCATTACAAAATTTTACCTTAAGCCTTTTTCTACAATAGACCAAAAGTATGAAATTGTAAAGTAAAAATTTCTTTAAGGCATGAAATATTTGTCAAGGAAAAATACTTCTCTCAATAGATTATACATGCGTACATGTTTGTTTTTAGGCCTTGAGTAATCTACATGGGCACGCTTCGTTTGACCGTTTGGCCCTTACAAAATTTTACCTATCGAGATTTGGTTGACATGAAGTATCTTCCTTGTAACAAAGTTCACATCCGAGGGTGATGCACCCCAATATTCGAGATTGATTGGAAAGAATCCTCGGATACTATTGAATTGCTCTAAGTTAGCACAAACAATGGTTGCCTCATTAAAAACCTCATCGAGAAAACCCATTTGGGACAAAAACCGATCTAAGCGAAAAACAGTGCAACCGTGCTTTCAGACCTAAGGACTTTGTGATGAAGAATCTTTCGATGTCTTTGATTGAACACCTGCAATTGGTTAGTATAAAATATAAATTAAAATAGAGAAGGTCGTATCTTAGCAGTAATATCGTTTGAGGAGTGATACATTCCAATTATTTGGTAATTTCTTGCTGTCCATTGTGCCAAGTTTGTAGGAATCCCGTTCCGACGATATCGAGGGCCTGATACGGTCCCTCCTAGTTCGGGCCAAGCTTTCCTTTGTTTGGGTCTCGAGTATTGAGGGTGACATTTTTCAAACTAAGTCCCCTATTTTAAACTGTTGAAGATTGACTCTTCAGTTGTAATACCTTTCAATCCGCTGTTTCTGTGCGGCCATTCGAACGAGAGAGGCTTCTCGTATTTCATCTAGAAATTTGAGGCTCGTATACACAGCCTCGTGATTTTAATCTTCCCTTGCATACCAAAACTTGGAGCAATGTTCCCTGACCTCGATCGAGATTAGAGTTTCGGTACCATATACTAAAGAGAACGGTGTTTCCCCCGTACTGGATTTCGATGTTGTTCGATATGCCCAAAGTAGCTCGGGCAATATTTCTCTCCATTTTCCTTTAGCGTCGTTCAATCTTTTATTTAGATTTTGTATGATTGTCTTGTTTGTCGATTCGGCCTGTCCATTCCCTCTAGGATGATACAGCGTTGACATGAACCTTTTGATTTTGTGGTCTTCGAGAAACTTACTTTGTTGCCGACAATTACTTTTCGTTGTCGCATACGATCTCGGCAAACATCCCGAATTGGCATATAATGTGGTCCCAAATGAATTCTATAACTTCTTTTTCTCTGACTTTTTCGAAGGCCTGTGCTTCAACCTACTTAGTGAAATCGTCAGTAATAAACAAAATGAGTTTATCTTTACTTGGGGCCGATGGTAGAGGGCCGACGATATCCATTCCCTATTTCCTGAATGCCATGGGGATATGACTGAGTGGAGTTGCTCTCTAGGTTGGTGGATCGTCGGCGCATACCTTTGACATTTGTCGCACTTTTGAACAAAGTCTTTAGTGTCCTTTTCCATATTGGCCCAATAGTATCCTGCTCTAATGACTCTATAACCAATGATTCGGCACCAGAATGATTTATAGAAATGCCCTCATGAATTTCTCGTAGGACGTAGTTGGTGTCTCCGGGACCCAAACATATTGCCAAAGGTCTATTGGACATCCTTCTATAAAATGTTCCGTCTTCAGCCAATATGAACTGTGCGACCTTCGTGCGCAGAGATCTCGATTCCTTAGGGTTCGGTGGAAGCTACCCGTTATTTAGGTATTCAATGTACTTGTTCCTCCAATACCAGGTTAGGCTTGTGGAGTTTTCTTCGATTACTGACTTCGAAAGTTGTTTGACAGTTTCCGAGCTAAGCTCGTCATCTTCGACCGATGACCCCAAATTTGCAAGAGCGTCGACCTCACTGTTTTGCTCTCGAGGTACGTGCCGTAGTGTCCATTCTTTGAATCGATGTAGGGACACCTGTAGTTTGTCCAAATACCTTTGCATTCGGTCTTCTCGAACCTCGAAAGTTCTGTTGACATGGTTTACCACAAACAAGGAGTCACACTTGGCCTTGATGACCTCTGCTCCCAAACTCTTAGCTAGCTCAAGACCTGCAATCATGGCCTCATACTCGGCCTCAACGTTAGTTAACTTGGAAGTTTTGACAGATTGCTTAATTGTATTACCGTGGGCAGCTTCAAAATGATGCCTAGCCCGGACCACTTCACGTTTGAAGCGCCGTCTGTGAAGAGGGTCCACACCCCCGATGATTCTTTTTCCACCTTGGGTACGAGGGCTGGTGTAAAGTCGGCCACAAAGTCTGCTAAGATTTGAGACTTGATGGCCGTTCGGGGTTGAAACTCGATCGTACACACTGATCTCGATGTCCAATTTGGCCAATCGACCCAAGAGTTTGGGCTTATGAAAAATATTGCAAAGGGGAGAGGTAGTCACCACACAATGGGTGACATTGAAAATATGGTTTTAATTTCCTAGAGGCACTTATTAAAGCAAGCGCTAATTTTTCTAAGTATGGGTATCGGGTCTCGGCTTTACCGAGGGTCCGACTAACATAGTAAGTAGGAAATTGCATACCTTTCTCTTCTCAAACTAAGACCCCACTTACCACTATATTTGAGACCACTAAGTATAAGTAGAGTTGCTCGCCAGCTTTCAGGGAGTGAAGAAATGGCTGGCTCGACAAGTGTAGTTTGAGTTCCTCCAAGGCTTGTTGACATTCCGGGGTCCATGCAATATTTCTCTTCTTCTTACGAAGTGAGAAGAACTGGTGGTTCCTATCTGAGGAACTTGAAATAAATTGACCTAGGGCGGCTATGCGCCCTGTTAACCTCTATACAATCTTGACATTATCAACAACTGTGATGTCTTCGATTGCCTTGATTTATCGGGGTTGATTTCGATCCTCCGATTTGATACCATAAAGCCGAGGAACTTGCCCAAACCGACCCCGAATGCACATTTCTCCGGGTTGAGCTTCATGTTGTACTTTCTCAGTATGTCGAAGGTCTCCTGCAAATGAATTAAATGGTCTTCTGCTCGCAGATACATAACAATCATATCGTCAATATAAATCTCCATTGATTTACCTATTTGTTCTTTGAACATTCAATTTACTAGGCGCTGATAAGTAGCGCCGACATTTTTTTAGTCCAAATGGCATACGTTATAACAATAAGTACCATACTTAGTAATAGGGGTGGGCATAAATTCTGAAAAATCGAATTCCGAACCGGACCGAATTAATTCGGTATTTCGGTTCAATTCGGTACTAATTTTTTTTAGTCCAAATGGCATTACGTTAGATATCCTTTTTCTCTTTCAATCCTTTTGCAGAAAACTTCAAAATTCCTTAAGGATTCATCCTTATGAGACAAGAAAATCACCCAAGTGAAACGTGAAAAGTCATCAACAATAACAAAAGCATATTTCTTACCTCCTAAGCTAGCAGTTCTAGTGGGTCCGAATAAATCCATATGAAGTAGTTGAAGAGGTTTGGAAGTGGACACAATGTCTTTATTTTTGAAAGAGTTTCTAGCTCGCTTACCTATTTGGCATGCATCACAAATATGAGTTCAGGAAAAATTCAGTTTAGGTAAGCCAATAACTAAATCACGTTTGGACAGTTTTTTAATCAAATGCATGCTTGCATGACCAAGTCTTCTGTGCCATAGCCAGGGATCATCAGAAATAAAGGTTAAGCAGATATGACCGTTTATACTTTTGAACCCATCAAGAATATAAACATTTCCATACCTTTTTCCAGGAAGGATTATCTTACTTGATTCGTCTTCAATAACACACCCTGCTCTTTTAAACTTTACCTCGTAGCCTGAATCACATAGTTGACTTAGGAGATTGTAGTTTAGGTCATCAACAAGATAATCTTCTGTAATATCACAATTGTTGTTGAAGGGGATTGTTCCAGTGCCAACTATTTTGCCCCTTGAATCATCTCCAAATCTTACACTCCCTCCATCGATCTTTGTAACTTCTTTGAACAGGTTTTTATCACATGTCATGTGGCTGGAACATGGACTATCTAGATACCATTTTCCTTTGCGGCTTATTCTATGGTGTTCCTGCAAAACAAGATGATCACTTTCTTTTAGGTACCCATGCTTGCTTGGGTCCTGGAGAGTTAATATTACTAGGTTCAGGATTTTTGGGCTTCCAAAACCATCCTGACATTTTGGATTTTCAAAAGTGACAACTTGAATATTTATGCCCACTTTTATTACAGTAATGACATTTAGCTCCAGACCTGTTTTCAGATCTCACATAATTGTTGGAACCAGCTGATATAGAGTCAACTGGTCTATTCCCAGTTGACTTGTAAGTCATCTGGTCCGACCGACTGGTCGATTTGGTTCTGATTGGTTCCTTTCCAGTTGACCTGTAAGTCATCTGGTTTGACCTGACAGAACTTTGACTGGTGGATTTGCGCAGGCTGTTAAGCTGCATTTGCAATCCCTCAAACTCTTCTTGAAGTACATCCTTTTCTATTTCACATACTTCAAATTTGAGTTTCCAGTCTTTGATTTCCTTAGTGAGTCTCTTAAGTTCATTCATCATTCTTTGAGACTCCTTTAAGGTAGAGTCAATAATATCCTGTAATTTGTTACATCTTTCACAATCATAAGATCTTACCTCGCTAGTTTCGCCTCGTGCCATGAAACAGTTTTCATCATCTGAATCATCTTCATCTGTCCAGCACCCCGTGGTTTTGTCTATCTCATTTTCCAGAATAGTCATAAAGCAAAGTTTTGCTATCTCTTTATGATCTGATTCATCTTCATCGCTCCAGCTTCCGAAGGATTTGTTTTTGTTGAAGCCTCTAGAGATCTTCCTTTTCAGTTCTGGACATTCAGCTTGAATGTGCCCGAATTTTCCACATTCATAGCATTTGCCGTCATTCTTGTCCTATTCATTGTATTGTCTAGATCGTCTTGGAGGAAATCTCCTTTTCCTTGTATTCCTTTATCTTCTCATTAGTCCATCCATGTTCCTAGACATCATAGCAATTTCTTCTTGTAGAGCTTCAGGATCATCAGTTTCATTTTCATCTAATTCAGTAGATGCTTTGAATGCGACTGTTCTCTTTTTTTTTCTTCTTGATTTGTCTTTTTCAGATGCGTCCTTTCAAAAGCAACTAATTCTCCGCGCAGTTCATCGTAGGATAATTTGTTTAGGTCGTGAGATTCCAGCGTGACTACCTTGGTCTGCCATGTGGTTGGCAAACTTCTAAGAATTTTTCTAACTTGCTCACCACTGGTGTAAGGCTTACCAAATGCTTTTAAGTTATTGATTATCTTACTGAATCTAGCAAACATTTCCTCAATAGATTTTCCTTCTTTTATTGAGAAAAGTTTGTAGTCATGAACTAGCATGTTGATGTGAGTTTCCTTTACTTTGCTGGTTCCCTCATAAGTAACTTCAAGTTTGTCCCACATTTCTTTGGCTGTATCGCAACTAGATATTTTTTCGTATTCCTCATCACTTATGGAATTGTGAAGTAGATTCCTCGCCTTGTTGTTTACTTGAACAACTTCTAGTTGTTCCGTTGAGTATGAGTCTATGTCATCAGGATCAACAAGTGGTGGAGTGCTAGCGGGTAGTGGGTAATTTTCCTTCTTGATGACTTTCCATACTTTAACATCATACGCTTTGGCAAAGATTTCCATTTGCACCTTCCAGTGAGAGAAGTGTTGTCCATTGAAGTATGGTAGTCTAACTTGTGAAGTTCCTTCCTGAAAGAGAGCTCCTATGATCACATGATTTGCCATGATCTTTTCTCACAAGTTGTTAAGCAAAAGGTAAATGTGAGCCAAGCTCTAATACCAATTGAAAGTACGGGGGGGGGGGGGATGAATTGTAAATTATAAAAATAATTCGTGTACAATTTGACTTATAACTAGAGTAGTCGACTGGATATATAAGTAAGCAGGTATAGTATCTTAAAATAAAATTCAGAAAGTAAATTGCAGGAATTAAAGACACCAGAATTTTATTCTGGTTCGGATTCAAAGTGAATCCTAATCCGGTCCCCTTTGGTTGCAAGAGATTTCTCTCTAAGCAATTGAATATTTTTTGAGCACAGATGTGATGGATATTGTGTAGTTCTTCTAGCACTCATTTGATACAATGCCTCACCAGTTGTGTACCTTCTTTCTATCCCTGACTTGTTAAACAACAGATTTAAGTAAACTACTATGCTTGTTTGCAGTAGAATAAGGAGAGTATTTTGGTTTGATCAAAAGTATAACAGACTAGGGTTTATACAGGAGTATTTATACTACAGTGATGGTAGAGGCTTTGTCAACCCAAGGGATTTGATCCTGGGAAAGAATTGATTCTTTCCAAGAATAAGGAGTGAGCCGTTGGCTCCTTTTGATCTTCTTTCCTTTGGCAGATGGTTGTATTGCAATATGTTCCTTGATTGTTGGATCTTCTAAATATGTTTGCTTCCCAGATCTTCTCCCATGATACTGCCTTGATTACTTCAACTCCGCAAATCTTCTGTCTTGATAGTTCCAGTTCCGTCAATTATGCTGCTGGTTGATTTGAGGAATATTTGATTTCCTAGATTCACGACGTCAGTCCAGATTTGTTTATTGAATAATTATTTCCTTCCTTGCGAATCTTTGAGAGTAAGTCCTTTCCTTATTTTCTAGGAATTATCTTGGCAAACCTTCTTTATTTCCTTAGGTTCCTGCACATGTATAATAATTGCATCATTAAAACATGATCTAACACAATCACCCTTTCAAACTAGCTCGGGAATAGATCACATATTTTTAGAATCCCATTTATAAATTTAATTATTGTTACCATTTTCACGGTAAACAATTGATTCATGCCTTTTTGACTTGGTCTTTACTTGAGAAAGAGAGACAAAGTCTAGGAAAACTTGGCGAACAAGAAATATGGGTGAACTCAAGAAATTGATAGCCCCAATTCAAGGGTTAAATCTAGAGATTGTAAGACCCGACTTGAGCATATATCACTTGATTTGTGCAATACCCATTTGCACTTGAGAAAGCCAAATTGGAAAAAATCACTCAAACTACCGAGAGGTATAAAGTGAATAATTGCATGTTGTCACACCTCCTTTTTCACTACAACCGCAAGGGCGTAAAGGAGTTTTTCCAATTAAAGTATAATCGGAACGGGATTTAATTATTAATTATTCAGAGTCGCCACTTGGGATATTAATGGTGTCCTAAGTCACCTGTTTAATCCCGAACCGAGGAAAGATATGACTCTGTATTACAGTCTGCGAACCAGAAATCCTGATAAGGAATTCTGTTAACCCAGGAGAAAGTGTTAGGCATTCCCGGGCTCCGTGATTCTAGCACGGTCGCTTAACTGTTGTATTTGATTTTATCTGATTTTAAAAACATATTTTAGCTATTGTGCTTTTTAATTTTAAAACCGCTTTTATTATTATTATTATTTTAAAAAGAATTACAACATCGTGAAAGTGTGTCTCGAACCGCGTCGCAATCAATGCACCCGTGGTTGTTAACACATTTTGACTCCGTTGAGATTTGGATTTGGGTCGCATCAATACGCACCCGAGTTTAAGAAAGTAATTTTATTAAAACGCTCCTAAAGGGTCTAACGTATTATTATTTTGGGGAAGGCCGTGAAATTCGCTAAACGGCCCATCCCGAAGTCTAAAAGTTAATACAATATTTATTGAGGGCCCCGCGATTTTATATTTCTTATTTGGCGAGGCTCATCTCAGTTTTTATTTAAAAGTCCATCCTAGAGTAAGCTATAATTTTTCTATGCTATTTGTCTCTAAGAATCCTAATTAGTTAAGGCTATGAATTTCAAGCCCGAGTTCAAACAACCAAAAAGGTATGAGAAAATTGGTTTTGAGCCCGGAAGGCCCAAATCACATAACGCATATGCTGTGAGCTCAAGCTCTCGCCGCTACAGGCATTGGGCCTGAGGCTGGCCCAAAATTTGAATCCAACGAGAGCATCTGTGGGGTTCAAGGATCGAGCCCTTGGGTTACCATTCTATTTAACTAGTTGCTTCAAGCTATTTCCAGGCTGATGCACCAAGATGGAGTATTCCACCCTGTGATCCAATTCAAGTCATCATTTGGCCAAAACTGACCTGGGCTGCCTATTATTGCACCCAGGCCCAAATGTAAACAGGCGGCCCAATGGAAGTAGAGGGCGATTCAGGCAGCTGTGATGCCAAAGTATGGGATCGAATCCCAGCAAGAACGACTACAATTCGACTGGCTATGAAGCCAACATTGAGCCCAAACCACAACCAGGTACTTCAATAGTCCAAATTATTCCTCAAATGGTTCTGATCATGCAATCCCGATTATTACAGCCCAACACATTTCTTAATTATGACCACTTGAAACACAAACTAAGCTAATCACTGTTTACTTCACAAAAACAGACATTTCAAATTAACTCAATCTGGAAAATGATAAAATAGATAGTCTCATGGTGTCATTAACAATTGAAGACACTAATTCACTAACAATCCACTAAACTACACTAAATAGAAAGTCACCAGTTCAAACGAAATTCAACAGTTTATATTACAAATTATTACGTCCGTATTAGTTGGCAACAATACTAATTAAACAAGTCAGAACTCAAACCAACAAAATAAAATCACATCAATTGACTGCAACTATGAAGGTTCCATTGAGTTTGAATCTAAAATGAGCCTTGATTTTACTCCAATTTTGGCATTACAACAGGGAGAGTTCGAACATGTACCTGGAATGAGAATACAATCTGAAAAGGAAGAGGATCAGCAACAATGGTCAATCCTTAGCAGATTAGCAACCACAAAGCAAGCAGCATAGTGTTTAGCTCCGGGAAATCAAAACACAGCCCAGGAGGAAATTTGAAACCAGATAAAGTGAGAGATCAACTTAAACCAAACTCAGAATGGACCAAATAACCTTGATAATTATCCAGCAAGTACCCACTACTTCCAGTCAAACCCAAAGCAATCGAAATCCAGCTCAGTTAGACTTAAAACCATTCGAAATCAATAGATGCAATTGACAGACCTTGAACTCAGGAACTACTGGAGATTAAAATGAAAAATCCAATGGAATAGTAACCTTTTTTTTTGTTTTTTTTTTCTATTAGATTTCTATTGTTTTTGGTTTTTCTGTATAGAACTACAGCTAGAAGAAATATTTGAATTCAAAATTTAGATCAGATCTAGAGGGAGAGTTTTGGGGGGAATTTTGGGGTTCCCTCGAAAAAAATTCCTTATTCAAGGCAAAGGTATGCCCTTTTATAGGTAGAGATGGGGCCTTATCAGATTTTCAGTTTCTCTTTTTAGTCCTTGTTTATTTTCAGCGTTTAGTCCCCTATTTTTAACTTGCTACCCACTCTAGTGACTTAAACTTCCTAAAATGTATACTGAAGTCCTATTTTGGAATGTCCTAGAAGGTTCTAAATTTATCTATCATGTTCCTATCCCCTTTAAATCCCTATACTACCCTTGCCTGATTTTTAAAATTACCCCTTGGAATTATCCGGAACTTATTAACTGCATAATTAAACATTCCCTAATTAAATCAACCCGAAAACCCCAAACAAAATTAAGCTATCAAACCAAATAATTTACCCTAAATTCCCTTAAACAACTCAATTACCCGGAAAGTGGAACAATTATAACAAGGAGGTAATACTAAATCATTACGCTAAACTAAAGAAAATCTTGAAGCCAGTCTAAATGAAACAGAATCAAACAACAAATATTGATTATACTTATGCGGAATCAGAATTTTAAAGGGATATTTACATAAACTAAGAACTAACCATTAACATGTGATCAAACAAGCCCAGGTAAGTCAGGCGAACAACCAAAAGACTCAGAACACAAGATGAGAAAAGAACAATAAACATGCAGATTACAATTGAAAATTAACCTAGATGAGAAGGGGAACAAACAGAAGAGTATTAAACCACTCGAGAACTCACTGATTGGCTTGAGATCTGCTAACACTTGGTTCGAAATTCAAGTAGTCCTGTTGTCGTTTGACCCCCGGTGATGGTAGAAATATCATGAGAAAGGCGAGGAAAGTCCCATAGCACCGTTTTGGTGAATTTTGATGAAACCCAGGTTCGCCGGAAAAATTTCAAACCTAAATTAGAACGATTCCACCTATAGTTGAA
>MU780247.1:0-23004 GCA_026770625.1 Nicotiana glauca | reverse complement strand
GCATAATTTGCACTATGCGATCGCATAAGTTGGGACGCGATCGCATAGGTTTGAGGAGTAGAGCACTGCGATCCATTGCTGGGAGTGCGTTCGCATAGAATGTTTTTGAGCACCTGGAAATTTTGTTCATTGCGATCGCATACTTAGGGCTACGATCGCATAGGGTTAAAACCTGGGCGGACAGAAGGGTTTAATAACATTTCCTCCACGAGCTAAAGTCATTTTTCACCATTGTTGAGCACATTTGGGAGCTTTTGACGAAGGATTAAGAGGATTTCGACTGGGAATCGATTGGAGGTAAGTTTTATGAGTTAAATACATAATTTTATTGAAGAATCATTCTTGAAATTCATGAAAATTTAGCCAAATTGTAAGAAATTAGGGTTTGAAGTAAAAATTCTAAATTTGGGATTTGAGGGGGCCATTTGTGGTCCGATTTGGGTGTTCTTGGTATGAACGGACTCGTGGCGAGACGAGGATTCCGAAAATGTGAATTTTATAATTTTTCGAGACGTGGGCCTGAGGCTCGGGTTTTGCAAATTTCGTGAATTTCGATATTTTTTGATTGTTTTCGATTGGGTAATGTCCTATTTGCATATTATAATGTATTCGCTCTGGTTTTTGTTAGATTCGACGCGCGTGGAGGCCAACTTGAGGGGCAAAGGCGTCGCGAGCAAGGAATTCCACCAGTTTGAGGTGAGTAATACTTGGGAATGATATCCTGAGGGTTTGAAACCCCGAATTTGCACATCTTAGTGCTGTATTGTGGTGACTTGCATGCTGGACCTGAGTGTGGGGTAGAGCACCGTTGGGGATCGTGACTTGGTCCGTCCCGGTTTTTGGTTTTTACCGTATATTTGCAAATGATTTGTTGTTATCATTATGACTTGGGCTCATTGTCATACTTGGGGCTTATTACCTATTATTTGAACTCTTTATGAACTATCATCACTATTTTCCTCACTATTTGAAATTTTATTTGAACTCAGTCCATGTGATTTACACTGCTTCATGAACTCAGCTACATTTTTCTCAAACTTGGAGTTTTAACGGATATTTGAACTATTGTTTGAGCTGAGTATTATTGTTTTACTGATGCCCGAGGGGCTTTTGACTATTTTGGGATTGATTGAGGCCGAGGGCCATATGTGAGGACATGAAGAGTGATGTAAGGAGGCTTTCAGGCCTCGAGTGTTATGTGAGGAGGCTTTCAGGCCTCGAGTGTTATGTGTACATATGCATATATATGCATGGATCGGACTGCACGCCGTAGTAGTATATTATATGGATCGGACTGCACGCCGCAGTATTATAGCGCTTGGGTTGTAGGAGCCCCTCCGGAGTCTGTACACACCCCCAGTGAGCGCAGGGTACCCATNAGAATAAGACCTTTGCTGATAAGAGGTGTTTCCATCGGTATTCGGGTGTTGTGGGCAACTGTTGTGAATAGAGACTATCGTTTCGAGTGTTGGATTATGTGGTTTGTTGCATGGGTTCACCTGAGGTTGCAAGTATGGGTTATTACAGTTGGTTCGGGTTTATTCTGAATATAGACGTGAGGTTCTGATCTGGTGTATGGTTTCGGGAAGTGCAATGTGGTTTATGGTTTGGATGGGCTGTGAAATTCCAGCTATATTGTATTATCGGACCTATGTGAAATAGGGTGACGTGGGATCACCCTGAGTATATGCTTGGTAAGTTCATTCAGCTATTGGGTTGCTTCTAGTACAACTCTAGATACGCTCGAGGACGAGCGTTTGTTTAAGTTGGGGAGAATGTGACGACCCGACCCATCGTCACGTGAGTTACCGCCCCGTTTACCCCTATTTGTATTAATTTATGTTTCATTATCGGTATTGAGTGCGTTAGAATTTAATTGGAGTAATTTTGATAAGAAATGAGACACTTAGTCTCTTTTAAAAAGATTTAAATTGGAAAAGTCAACCAGATGTTGACTTGTGAGTTAGAGGGCTCGAAATTGAATTTCGATGAGTCGGTTAGCTCCGGGTGATGATTTAAGGCTTAGGAGCGCAATCGGAAGCAATTTTGGAGGTCCGGTAAAGAAGTTAGCCTATTTTGGCGAAGTTAGTATTTTAGCGATTTCAGGTTGACAGGTGATATTTTGATCCGGGAGTTGGAATAGAATTCTGAGAGTTGCAGTAGTTTCGTTAGGTGATTTTGGATATGTCTGCAAATTTTCAGGTCATTCGGACGTCGTTTGGTTGGGTTTTTTTATCGAATGAGAGTTTCGGAAGTTTAAAGAAATTTAGGCTTGAAACCGTAGTAATTTGATGATTCTTGTGTTGTTGTATGTGTTTTTATGATTGGAACAAGTTCGTATGGTGTTTTAGAGTAGGTTGGTATTTTTGGTTGAGGTCCCGGGGGCTTCGGGATGAATTCGGGTGGTCAAACGGACCAAGTTTGGTTATTGGAAGCTCCAGAATTGCAGCAGTTATTGCAGAAGAAAATTGGTCTATGCGATCGCATAGACTGGATCGCGGTCGCATAGCACAGANTGCCCAAGGGGCCGATTTATGAGCCGACTTGCTCTAACTGATATAGCATTCATATGCTTGGTTGTTGAAAAAGAAGGAGGGACATTTGTAAAAGAGATTTTTAACTGATCTTGAGATTTTTCTGAAGGGTTTTCACAGTATTACGGTTTTCCTCAAAGGGTTGTACTGTCTTTTATAACATTTTGGTGTGCCCATACGTGTTTTCTTATCGCTCAGTTATTATTCTCTCTTATTACCACTGAGTTGGAAGTACTCACTTTACTCCCTGCACCTCGCGTGCAGTTGCAGGTTTTGTTCACCCGGTAACGAGTTATTAGCAGGACTGAAGGCCATATTGTGGTAGTTGAGCAAGTTGACCGCCAGCGTTCGCGGCACCACATTCCATCTTTGAATTTCAGTTTTATCTTGTATATATATATATTTTGTGGGCCCAATAGTAGAGTCACTATTCATTAGATGCTCGTGACTTGTGACACCCCGGTCAAGTTGTATTGGGATGGAATTAATAGTTTTAAATGCCAATAAGTTGTGTATCTATTCATTTATGTGTAATAGCTGTTAAAGAGCGGATTTGGGGTTGTTGGATGGCCTTGTCTTCACGAGAGGCATTATCACGATCGGGTATGGAATTTGGATCGTGATAAATATTTTTAATAATACTACACAAGTGTATTAGAGCAACTCATTAATGTAAGAAGTGACACTATTAAATCTCTTATCAAACAAAAAGATCAACTAACTTTTTATTAAAATTCAGAACATATAGGACTTGTCCATACACATGAAATTCACCCCCTCCCCCCTTAAAAAAAGCAAAAACAAAAAATATTTTCAAGCTCCTCCTTGACTAGTACCATGTCATCTTGAATAATATGGCCTCAGAATACAATAACAAACTCTCAAAAGAGAATAATCGCTCTCCAAGTGCGGCTAATGTTGTAATTTCATACCAAGGTACATTATTATCGTTTGCATACATCAAACAAAGTGGTTAAAAAATTGTCAATATCAACACATATCAACAACTGATGGTGCTTAATAACAATAGGCAAGCAAGAGATATCACAGTGCAATTATTTCTGGACAATTTATTCCGTGAAATCCATCACAAATGGACGACTATCAACTTCAGTTGGCCAGACAACCATCACATGAGTACAACAACATATTCTTTAGATTTTACTTTTATGTTAATTGAAACCCTAACGACACGACAACCTATTAAAAATCCTTTTAAAATAAATCGTTATGTTCTTTCACCAAAAAATTTTACCGTTTTAAAAGTTTTTCCTGAAAAGGTAAATTAGTTCTTTACAATTAGTTATTAATAATATAACACAACTATTCAAAAAATACACAGTATATTTAACTATTGTTATTACAAAATTTACTAGATTTATCCCTAAAATTATGTTATATTTATTATTCTTATCATAGTTTTTGGAGAAAAAGTTATATTTATCCCTCCTAATAGGAAAAATTACCCAAATTGTCACTCTACAAACTTTCCTAACAAAAAATAGTCCAAAACAAAATATCTACTAAAAAAGGCCCAAATGTCATTTTTGGCCCAAATTGTTTCAATTAATGTCAGGTTTTGTATCCGCTAGTATACAACACCGAGTTCTCTCTCTCTCTCTCTCTCTCTCTCTCTCTCTCTCTCTCTCTCTCTCTCTCTCTCTCTCTCTCTCTCTCTCTCTCTCTGTGATTTTTCCTAAATTCATCCAAAATTATTGAAATTAACGACAAAACAAGATACATTTTCGGTTATTTTCGTCTGATTCCAGGTAATTTGGAGTAGAAAACCTCGTATTTTGTATATTTTTCTGATTGCATGTGTTTTTGTAGAATTGATGTTGCTTTTGTTTAGGCTTTTGCTACTGATTTTGTAAGTTTTGGTCGAGTTTTTGTGTAACCTTTTGTTCGTATATAGTTTTTAAAATTTTGTCATTGAACCTAGTTTCAATTGTGAAATAGAGCAATATGAGAAGACAAACTCGTTCGATGAGTTCATCACCTTATTCAAAGTCGGTTTCAATTGAGAAATCGAGCAACATGAGAAGAGAAACTAGGTTGATGAGTTTATCTCCTCATTCAACCCCGTTTTTTGTTGATAAATCGATTGATGAACAAAATATGCAAAGACAAAATTATTTCGATGGTACTAAAGTGTTAGAATATCGAAAAGATATTGTTGGACAATATGAGAAAAAGAAGAGCAAGAGGGTTATAATGGATGTTGATCAAGGTAAGAGAAAACGTGTCGTGAAGGACGAAGTGAATTTGGGCGTCAAACCAAAAAAAGGTAAGGTTCAGAAGGCAGAAAAAGTTAAAATTCCTGACAAAGTTTGTAAGGTATATACAATTTCAGTTATAATTTTTTCTATTGTTGTCTCTTTTTTAAAATTTGGATTTAGTTTGTATTTTTTATTTTTAATTCGTGTCATGTATTTGTAGGCTTGAAAGCTCTATATTTCAGTTGGTGAGCCGTTTCCTGTTACTTATTGGTCATCATACACTAATGTGGACATTGTATTGGTTTTACAATCAAAGTTGACTGATGTCCAGCTTCGGATGTTTAGGGAAAGCTGTTTTGGCTATTTCCTTGATTTACCTCGAGTTTCTATCCAGGCACAACTTATCCGTTCTTTAATATTTAGGGAGTTGGTTCAAGATAAGTGTGATCAATTTTATGTGAAATTGAATGAAGAATGTGTTTTACATTTTGGTCTTCGAGAATTTGGTATTGTAAGTGGTTTAAACTGCTGCGGTAATGAACATATTGAGGGTAAATTCAGTGGAACCAATAGGTTGGTGGATATTTACTTTTTTGGTTTTTAAGTGGTGTCAAAGAAGTCAATTATTGATTGTTTTGAGAAGAAGAAATGGCAGTCTAATGAAGACGCAATTTAAGATTGCAATTATTTATTTCACAAACATATTTCTAATGTCCACTCAGGCTCAGAAGACATTGATAAGTAAACGTGATTTCCAACTTGTCGAGAGTGGTGAGTATGTATCGTTTCCATGGAGTAAGATTGTGTTTCGAGCTTTAATGAAGTCGGTGAGGGACATGTTGAGGAGAAAATTTGAGCTTTATAGGATTGGTGGAATTCCTCTTGCACTACAGGTGGTTCTATGAATGTTTGCACTTTAGTTGATTAAAAGTTTGTTGTTCCCGTTGGAGATCATACACCACGCATATTGAATTGGGAAATGACAGGCATGCCAACGCGTGAGGACTTCTCTACTCGTTTCTTCAACAGCACAGGGATGTAATATCCTATATTTTAAAAGAGGGTGTATTGGCCTTTATAATAATAATAATAATAATAATTACAATAACGTAACAACAACAAAAAAACAAGAAAGCAATGTAACAAAATAAATAAAACAAAAAGGGGGAAACGAAAGAAACAAAAAAAAAAGGCCGAAAGGCCCATTATACAAGCTGCCAACAAAGTGAAAAGGGTTAGAAGCAAATTGCTTCTAAGGCAACGAAGCAGAACGAAAAAATACAAAAACGCGCACACAAAAAAAAAGGAACAGAGAAAGGAAAAGGGGGAAAAGAGAAGAAGAAGAAGAAGAAGAAGAAGAAGAAGAAGAAGAAGAAGAGAAGAAGAAGAAGAAGAAGAAGAAAGCTTTGGGCAAAGGCCTTAAGAAGAATTGGGAGTTGAAATTGAAAGTATTAGAGCTCTCTTTCGACTCAAGAGGTTAAACTTCTTTCCCTCACCTGTTAAACTATTTCATCGCATCTATGCAATTTCATGTAGTACAAAAGGATTCAATATCAACTTTCTCTTATATATAAAGAAATATACAATTACTATGGAGATAATGAGGTTATAAAGGTTTGGTTTAAGCAATGATAGGTCTAATTTTAGAGGAATAAATTAAACTAAATATTTTGAAGTTGATAGAAGTATGGGCTAGTTCTATGATTAAATATAAATACCTTTTTATTTACAAGATTTTTGGACTAATTTAAATTACTCATAGCATGGGTAAATATAAATCCACCAATTTAAGATTCAAACATGAACCCCGATTATTGGGTTTTCTAAAATAGCTATGAATTAGCCTAAATAAGGAAATTAACACGAGATTCGTATTATGTAATTATAGATTGATTGGAGGAATTTGTACGAATTGCTCGAGGTGAAGCATTTGGTATTTCAGCACGAGTACTGTGAGTAGTAATCTTACCATAATTTGTGTTTTCATAACCTGCATGGTTTATATATGATTTTTAAAAATAAATGTATTACCGATGCTTTGAAATTGCATGTGGAACAAGTCCTTTACTTGATATGATACCGAATAGTTTACTTGAGATGTTTACCGATTAATCAAAATATTTTCACTGTTACTAGATATGTTTTACCGTTACTTGAGATGTTACAATTATTTGAAGTATTCTCATTGTTACTAGACATATTTTACCATTACTTGAGAAATGATTACTGTTACCGAAATAAAATTACAAGATTTGATAAGGAATGATATGCCCTTTATTATTTTGAAAATGCTTTTGTACGAGTATTTACTATTTACAAGAAAGAGTATAAATGGGAGGAGACTTTGAAGGATTCCGTAGCTAACGGTGGGTTCGTTAGACCTGGCACCTTGTATTTACAGATTACCGATTACCGATTACAGTTATAGCCCTCGCTAGTGGGAAGGTAGAACTAGCATACAGTTACAGTTTTCCCTCGAGTAGGGACCTATAGTTATACTTGACTCCTCTTATGAAGGGGTCCACACAGTGATACAGATTACATGATCCTTTTCTGAAATCTCCCAAATATAAAGATTTGCTATGACACAGTATTTACCGAGTTTATTACTGAATTGTTAAATTGATTTTGTTACAGGAAACACATGATGAGATTGATTATTATTACTGTTTTAAAAAGGGCATTTTATTTTGTGATTATTATGCAAGCATGTTTTCTGACTTGTCCCCAAATAAAAACGGTTGTGGTTAAGTATTATTACTCACTGAGCTAGCGGCTCATTTCCCGCTAATTATTTTTTTTACAGAGATAGCTGTTGATGCAGGCGAGAATTTCGTTAATTAGAGCACACAGGTTGAGAATTCTTGGTGAGCCTCGCACTTGTTCGCGTGGGCGGAGATTTTTATCAATTGTTATGGTCATTTCATTAAACTCTTAGAGTCGCTCCATAGTCAACAATTTAGTGTCATGAGTATTCTTTTGTTAGTATAGTCTTATGTTGAGTATCGTCCTTTATTATGAAAGTTGGAGGTAAATTAGTATTTTTGGTTGTTAGTGTGTTGATTAGTAATGGTGGAGACTTATTTTTGGGTAATTGGTAAGTTGTCAATTGCCAGTTGAATTGCTATTAGGTTTTTTGGTTGCTTATTTGAAACATGAAATTTTTGGGATGGTCCAAAAATAGGGGAAACTCTACCCGATTTTCTGTAAAATTGCCGATGAGGCTTACTTGGGAGCACTTTCTCCTAAGCGCCGATCACGATCCTAAATTGGGTCGTGACAAAGTTGGTATCAGAGCCTAGGCTTTAAGTCCCGAGTCATAGAGCAATGTTTAGTAGAGTCTTGTTCATGGGTATGTAGGCGCCCATACGTATGATCTCGAGGCTACTGAACATTTAGGAATGTTTTCCCTTCTTTCATTCTTTGATCGTGCGTTGAGATAACTTGAGATTGACTTTGGAATAATTCTTTCGCAGATGGCTAGGATACGGAAACCCTCATCTACTGGACGTGGTGCTGGACGTGTAGAGGTCAAGTTGGGGTTCATCAAACTAGAAGACAGACTGCTCCTCAACCTCAAGTTGGGAACATGGGTCAAACCCAAGCTATTATGCCAGATCCAGTGCAAGAGCAGGGAGTTCAGAACGCTCCACCACCAGTGCCAACTATTGTACCTACTGTTGCCTTACCTACAGATGCAGTGGAAAGGTTATTGAATGTGTTAGGGGCATTGGTGCCTACTCAGGGCGGAAGTTCAGCTCCTCAGGCTACTTCACAGACACAAGCACCTGCACAGACTCAGACTTTCGGGAATAAGAAAGTATCCCTACACGAGTTCTTAAAATTGAAATCACCAAAATTCACAGGTTCCGATAATTCAGCAGATCCTCAAAGTTTCTTGGATGGGACACTTAAGGAATTACGTGCTCTTGGATGTTCTAGTGAGAGAGTCATAGAGCTCGCAGCATACAAACTAGAGGATATGGCCAACACATGGTATGAAACGGTATTTCTAGGAAGGCCAGCAGGAGCACCACCACTGACATGGGACGAGTTCACTAAGTTGTTCAAGAATCATTTTCTTCCAGATAGTCTGATGCAACAACATGCTAGAGACTTTGAGAGATTGGTTCAGACTCCAGATATGGATGTGTCAACATATAACACTAAGTTTTGTAAACTGGCTATATATGCTCCTCACTTAGTGCCTACCGAAGAAGCTCGAATTCAGAGGTTTGTTGATGGATTGGTTGGTCGTCTATACACTGCAATTGCCCCACAGATGAAGACTTTATCCTACTCTGATGTAGTCGACCTTGCTAGAAATATTGAAAACATGGGACGTGAAGAGCGTGCATCTAGTGAATTATGTAAGAAGGCCAAGACATGAGGGGCTTTCAATGGCGATTTTAGGTGAAAATAGAAGAGCAGGAAACCAGGGACAACAACAACAACAACAGAGTTCTCAGACAGGGACACACATATCTTCACAGTACACATACAGACCACATTACAGACAAGGTAATAGGGGACCATCATCTTCTGGGCATCGTAATTCTGGGTAGATATATGCCACTACTCCAGCCTGCCAGACTTGTGGTAGATCACATTTGGGCCAATGTCGTGTTCTAACTGGAGAGTGCTTTCGGTATGGACAGTTGGGACATTACTTGAGGGATTGCCCTCAGCCTCTGAGAAATTTCAACCAGGCTTCTATTCAGTCAGCTGCACTGACTCAGACCACTCGTAATACTTCAGGTGCTACACGTACAGAAAATAGAGGTCGAGGTGTTGGAGACCGTGCTACTGTAAATCAAGGACAAGGGAATACTGGTAGAGGTCAGGCGAGAGTTTTTGCATTTACTAGACAGGATGCTCAAGCCTCGAATGCAGTGGTTATAGGTATTCTTTCTATCTGTTCATTTGATGCACTTGCATTGATTGATCCAGGATCTACTCATTCCTATGTGTCCTCGTACTTTGCTTTGAGATTTAGTAGACAACCCGAGCTATTGAATGATCCTTTTCTAGTTGCTACTCCTGTCAGAGAGTCTCTATTAGCTGAATATGTGTATTGTGCTTGTCAAATTCGGGTTGAGGGTAGAGATACTCTAGCTGACCTTATTGTACTTGATATGATTGACTTTGACATGCTGATGGGAATGGATTGGTTATCTTATTTCTATGCTATAGTCGATTGTCATGCAAAGATAGTAAGGTTTGAGATACCAAATGAACCCAGTTTTATTCTAAGAGGGAGTCAGGTTCCAGTGACTTGCAAAATTGTATCTTTTATGAAAGCTCAACGACTTCCGAAGAAAGGTTGCTTGGGTCTCTTCGCTATTGTAAATGACACAAGAAAGGAAATAGTTAGTATGGAAAATGTACCCGTAGTGAGGGAATTTTCTGATGTATCTCCTGAGGAATTACCAGGATTGCCTCTAGTACGATAAATAGACTTTGGTATTGATTTGCTACCTGACACACAACCCATATCAATACCCTCATATCGAATGGAGCCAGCAGAGTTGAGGGAGCTAAAGCAACAGTTACAAGATTTATTAGATAAGGGTTTTATTAGACCTAGTGTATCACCGTGGGGTGCACCAGTACTGTTCGAATGGAAGAAAGACGGATCTCTGAGAATGTGCATTGACTACAGGTAGTTGAACAAGATAACAATACGCAATAAATATCCTATGCCCCGTATAGATGACATGTTTGATCAGTTACAAGGAGCTTCCCACTTTTCAAAGATTGACCTCCGTTCTGGTTATCATCAACTTAGAATCAAAGATGAATATATTTCTAAGACTGCTTTCAGGACTCGATACGGGCAATATGAGTTTCTTGTGATGCCTTTCGAACTGACAAATGCTCCAGTTGCATTCATGGATTTAATGAATAGGGTGTTCAAGCCGTTTCTGGATAGGTTTGCAATAGTATTTATTGATGATATCTTGATATATTCTTGTAGCCAAGGAGAACACGAGAATCATCTCAGGACTGTGTTGCAGACATTGCGAGAACACCGGCTTTATGCTATGTTCTCGAATTGTGAATTCTTGCTAGACTCGGTAGCATTTTTGGGGCATGTTGTATCCAAAGATGGAATTATGGTAGATCCTAAGAAGACTGAAGTTGTGCAGAAATGGCCCAGACCTTCATCTCCTACATAGATTCACAACCTTTTAGGCTTAGCAGGCTATTACAGGCGTTTTGTGCAGGATTTCTCCAGAATAGCAGCGCCGTTGACCAAGCTAACACAGAAAAATGCAAAGTTTCAGTGGATAGAGTAATGTGAGCAGAGCTTTCAAAAACTCAAAACATGTTTGACAACTGCACCAATATTAGCCTTACCATCAGGTTCTGGAGGATTTACAGTATTCTGTGATGCCTCGAGGGTGGGATTAGGATGTGTTCTCATGCAAAATGGTCATGTTATTGCTTATGCTTCGAGACAATTGAAAAATCATGAGTAAAACTATCCTACACATGATTTGGAGATGGCTGCAGTGGTATTTGCTCTAAAATTTTGGAGACATTATCTATGCGGCGAAACTTGTGAGATTTATACTGACCATAAAAGTCTGAAGTATATCTTTCAGCAGAGAGATCTAAATCTTCGACAGCATCGGTGGATGAAACTACTCAAAGACTATGATTGTTCTATTTTATATTATCTTGGAAAAGCCAATGTGGTGGTTGATGCATTGAGCAAAAAATCTATGGGGAGTTTGGCACATATAGCCCCTGCAAAGAAACTTTTGGCCAAAGATATTCAGAGACTAGAAGATACAGGTATATATTAGATTTAGTGTCGGAAATTCAGAGGCATTGTTGGCTTGTGCTCAGGCTAAGTCTTCATTAGTTGAGCGCATTAAGGCCACCCAATATGAGGATGAACGATTATGCAAATACAGAGATGAGGCCTTAGCTGGTAAAAGCAAGGATATGATTGTTGAAAGTGATGGTGTTCTTCGAATGGGTGACAGGCTATGTGTAGCAGACGTGGATGGGTTAAGACATGATATTCTTAAAGAAGCTCACAATACTAAATACACTATACATCCTGGATCCACAAAAATGTACCATGACCTTAAGCAATTTTATTGGTGGGAAAGTATGAATAAAGATGTTGCTAACTTTATTTCTAGTTGTTTGATTTGTCAGACAGGTCAAGGCTGAGAATCAGCGACCTGCAGGACTACTACAACAAATTGAGATTCCAGAGTGGAAATGGGAAAGAATTACTATGGATTTTGTCACCAGGATACCACGAACCCTTAGAGGTTATGACTCGGTATGGGTGATTGTAGACCGACTGACGAAATCATCATATTTTTTACCGGTAAAGACTACATATGGTGGAGTCAGGTATGCACAGATATTTATGAACGAAATTGTCTGACTTCACGGAGTTGCAGTATCCATCATCTCTGATAGAGGATCACAGTTCACTTCACGCTTTTGGAAATCTTTTCAAGAAGCATTGGGTACATGAGTAGATCTTAGTACTGCATTTCATCCACAGACAGATAGGCAGTCTGAACGTACTATACAGATCTTGGATATGTTGAGAGCTTGCATTCTTGAGTTTGGAGGTAGTTGGGATGCTTATCTACCGTTAGTTGAATTTGCTTACAACAATAGCTTCCAGTCCAGTATTCAAATGGTATCGTACGAAGTATTGTATGGTAGAAAATGCCGTTCTACTATCAGATGGTTTGAAGCTGGTGAGACTAATTTATTGGGACCCGACCTAGTACAAGAAGCTATGAACAAGGTCCAGTTGATCAGACAAAGATTGCTTACAGCTCAAAGTAGACACAAGTCCTATGCTGATAAGAGAAGAAGAGATTTAGTGTTCACAATTGGGGACAAAGTGTTCCTACGAGTCTCCCCTATGAAAGGTGTGATACGGTTTGGGAAAAGAGGCAAGTTGAGCCCCAGGTTTATAGGACCGTATGAGATACTAGACCGAGTAGGATCGGTGGTTTATCGCTTGGCACTTTCTCCCGAGTTGTCCTTTATTCATTCAGTGTTTCATGTCTCAATGTTAAGAAAATGTATATCAGACTCATCTCAGGTGCTTGAAGCACCAACTATACCGCTTGACGAGAAGTTGTCTTACGAGGAGGAACCGACGGCAATTGTTGATAGACAAGTAAGAAAGCTACGGTCAAAAGAAATTGTGTTCGTTAAAGTTTTATGGAGAAACCATACCGCTGAAGAAGCTACTTGGGAACTAGAAAAAGATATGCAAGCGAAGTATCCCCATTTGTTTCAATCTACAGGTACGTATTTAAGTTAAATTCGGGGACCGAATTTCATAAGGTGGGGAGGATGTAATACCCTATATTTTAAAAGAGGGTGAATTGGCCTTTATAATAATAATAATAATAATAATAATAATAATAATAATAATAATAATAATAATTACAATAAAGTAACTACAAAAAAAAACAAGAAAACAATGTAACAAAATAAACAAAACAAAAAGGGGGAAACGAAAGAAACAAAAAAAAAGGGCCGAAAGGCCCAATATACAAGCTGCCAACAAAGTGAAAAGGGTTAGAAGCAAATTACTTCTGAAGGAAACGAAGCATAAAGAAAAAATACGAAAACGCGCACACACAAAAAACGAACAGAGAAAGGAAAAGGGGGGAAAAGAGAAGAAGAAGAAGAAAGCTTTGGGCAAAGGCCTTAAGAAGAATTGGGAATTGAAATTGAAAGTATTAGATCTCTCCTTCGACTCAAGAGGTTAACCTTCTTTCCCTCACCTGTTAAACTATTTCATCGCATCTATGCAATTTCATGTAGTACAAAAGGATTCAATATCAATTTTCTCTTATATAGAAAGAAATATACAATTACTATGGAGATAATGAGGTTATAAAGGTTTGGTTTAAGCAATGATAGGTCTACTTTTAGAGGAATAAATTATACTAAATATTTTGAAGTTGATAGAAGTATGGACTAGTTCTATGATTAAATATAAATACCTTTTTATTTACAAGATTTTTGGACTAATTTAAATTACTCATAGCATGGGTAAATATAAATCCACCAATTTAAGATTCAAACATGAACCCCGATGATTGGGTTTTCTAAAATAGCTATGAATTAGCCTAAATAAGGAAATTAACATGAGATTCGTATTATGTAATTATAGATTGATTGGAGGAATTTGTACGAATTGCTCGAGGTGAAGCATTTGGTATTTCAGCACGAGTATTGTGAGTAGTAATCTTACCATAATTTGTGTTTTCATAACCTGCATGGTTTATATATGATTTTTGAAAATAAATGTATTACCGATGCTTTGAAATTGCATGTGGAACAAGTCCTTTACTTGATATGATACCGAATAGTTTACTTGAGATGTTTACCGATTAATCAAAATATTTTCACTGTTACTAGATATGTTTTACCGTTACTTGAGATGTTACAATTATTTGAAGTATTCTCATTGTTACTAGACATATTTTACCATTACTTGAGAAATGATTACTGTTACCGAAATAAAATTACAAGATTTGATAAGGAATGATATGCCCTTTATTATTTTGAAAATGCTTTTGTACGAGTATTTACTGTTTACAAGAAAGAGTATAAATGGGAGGAGACTTTGAAGGATTCCTGTGACGACCCGGCCCGTCATCTCATGTGTTATTGCTCGGTTTCCCCCATTTTATGCTTCTTCATGTTTCGTTATCGGTATGTAGTGTGTTAGAGTTGATTAGGATTGGTTTTGATTAGAAATGAGCCACTTAGTCTCTTTAAGGAAGGCTTAAGTTGGAAAAGTCAACGACTTATGAGTTATAGGGCTTGAATGTGATTCCCGGTGATTCGGTTAGCTTCGAGGGATAATTTGTGACTTAGGAACATGATCGGAAGTTATTTTGGAGACCCGGTGTAGAATTAGGCTTGAATTGGCGAAGTTAGTATTTTGGCAATTTCCGGTTGATAGGTGAGATTTTGATCCGAGGGTCGGAATGGAATTTCGAGAGTTGCAGTAGCTCCGTTAGGTGATTTTGGATATGTCTGTAAAGTTTCAGGTCATTCGGAAGTGTTTTGGTCGGATTTTTGATTGAATGTGAGTTTTGGAAGAATTTGATAAACTTAGGCTTGAATCCGTGGTGAATTGATGATTCTTGTGTTGTTTGACGTGTTTTGATGATTGGAGCAAGTTTGTATGATGTTTTGGGGTATGTTGGTGTTTTTAGTTGAGGTCCCTGGGGCCTTGGGGTGATTCCGGGTGATCAAACGGAAGAATTTTGGACCTGGAGTGTTGCAGATTTTCAGCAGCAGTTGCAGGCATAATTTTGCCTTCCCGTTCGCGTAGGTATACTCGCGTTCGCGTAGGTATAGGTTCTTGACCTTCGCGTTCGTGTGGCATAGGACGTGTTCGCATAGGCCGGATACTGTTGGTCATCGCGTTCGCGGGTAGGATCTCGCGTTCGCGTAGAAGGAGTTTGGGGCCCCCTGGTCAATGCTCTTCACATTCGCGACCTGGGGGACGCGTTCGCGTAGTGGGGTCTGGCTGTGCATCGCGTTCGCGGGATTGGCTTCGCATTCGCATAGAGTAAAGTGGCCCAGTGGAATTTTTGACCATCGCGAACGCGAGAGGACCATCGCGTTCGCGTAGAAGGAATTGTCAGCTGGACAGAAGGGTTTTAACATCTTTTCATCCGCGACCCATTTGTTATATCCTCCATTTTTAAACTACCTTAAGAGCTTTTTGGTAGAAATTGAAGAGGGTCTTGACGGGAATCTATTGGAGGTAAGTCTCGTGACCTAGAAACATCATCTAATTATTATTTTCAACATTTAAATTCATGGAAATTTGGCTAAAAAGTGAAGAACTAGGGCTTGGGTTTTTGAATGAGAATTTGTGATCTGAGGGGGCAATGGACTCCGATTCTTGTGAATTTGATATGTACGGACTCGTGGCGAGAAGAGGAATCCGGTGATGTGAATTTTATAATTTTTCGAGAAGTGGGCCCGGGGCTCGGGTTTTGCTAGTTTCAAAATTTTTGCTATTTTTCGACTGTTTTTGATTGGGTATTGTTCCATTTCCATATTGTGATGCATTCGCTCTGATTTCGGTTAGATTCGACGCGCGTGGAGGCTGATTTTAGGGGCAAGGCGTCGCGAGCTAGAGATTTCACCGGTTTGAGGTGAGTAATACTTGTAAATGATATCCTGAGGGTTTGAAACCCCGGATTTGCACATCATAGTGTTGTATTAAGGTGACTTGCACGCCGGATATGAGCGTGGGGTAGAGCACCATTGGGGATTATGACTTGGTCCGTCCCAGTTGTTGATTTTACCGTGTATTTGACTGAAACTACTTGTTATCATCATATTTGGGCTCATTGTCGTCTTTGGGGCCCTGTGCCGACCTGTAGAATCTTTAGGTGATCCTTATGTGTTTTACCTCACTTGTGTGCATATCACATACTCTCAGTCATGCTTTCTACTATTGAAATAAGCAAGAACTGTGTTTTTAATCATGAATATTAAATGAAAAAGGATAAGAAGGCTGAGATTCCGATAGTATGTCATGCCCGATTGGCTATGCATTTATTTGATTGAGATGGGTCGAGGACCCAATTGTGAGGATGATTTCCTTGTTATGGATCGGGCTGCACGCCGCAGCAATGATATATGGATATTGAGGCGGTGAGCCTGTTTGATGCCACGACATGGCTGATATTGTGCTTGGGCTGTAAGAGCCCCTCCGGAGTCTGTATACACCCCCAGTGAGCGCTATCGACGTGAAATGGATCGGACTGCATGCCGCAGTGGGTACCGGAGTGTACCGTCATATGCATTGCATTTCATTCATGCATTTGTTCACTATTCGTTGTTTGTGTTATTTCTTGAGTTAATTATTTGCTGTTCTGATATTGTCTGATCACTCTTAAAGAGGATAAATTTTAGACAGTGGTAACAGTGACACTGTATGATGCGTTTGGTCAGGTAACAGTGGCTGACCGGGGATGAGATTATTGCCTGAGGGGCGAGTTTTATGAGCTCATTTCTGCATACTTGTTTGTGCCTGAGTGGCTGACTTTTGTGCTAACTTGCACTACTTGTTTCGCATTCATTTGCTTAATTGTTGGAAAAAGATATTTTCAAAAGAGGTTTTGAACTGAGTCCAGATATTTTCTAAAGGACTTTCACGTCTTCCCTGTTTTTCTAAAAGGGTTACGCTGTACTATATAGCATGTTGATTTGCTTTACGTAGTTTATTGCTGCTCAGCTATTATTTACTCTTATTACTCACTGAGTTGGAGTACTCATTTTACTCCCTGCACCTCGCGTGCAGTTGCATGTATTGTTCACCCGATAGCAGGTTATTAGCGGATGGAAGGCATTACTATTGTAGCTGAGCAAGGTGACCGCCAGCGTTCGCGGCACCGGACTTCATCTTTTGAACTCCAAATTTCATTTTGTATATATTATTGGCCCTATAGTGGTGTTCAATCTTCTTTAGATGCTCGTGACTTGTGACACCCCGGTCGGGTTGTGTTGGGTTGTAATTAATAGTTTTTAATGCCATTAAGTTGTACTTTCTATTCATTTATGTTCAATAATTGTTAAAGAGAGGATTTGGTTTAGTTGGCTAGCCTTTTCTTCACGAGAGGCGCCATCACGACCGGGTATGGAAATTGGGTCGTGACAAGTTGGTATCAGAACCTAGGTTACTAGGTCTCACGATTCATAAGCAGGTTTAGTAGAGTCTCGCGAATCGGTACGGAGACATCTGTATTTATCCTCGAGAGGCTGCAGAACCTTTAGAAAAACTTCACTTTATTGGAATTCTTATCGTGCGTACTTGATTCAGCTAGAGATATAACTCTTGAAATTCCTTCCACACGTCTGTATGCGCACGTGAGCGCTTAGTATCAGATGTGCCTTGATGGCTTGTGATTCCCTGATCGAGGGGCGGGATGTGGTTTCTATGAGTTGATGTTGGGCCAGTCTGGAGGACTTGAGGCCGAAACTTTGCCTATGGCTTGAGCACTGAGGTGCTGACTTGGTGAGCAAGTGTTTTGCACTTATATGTTCAGTATTGTCCTTATTAGCTGGAATGGCGGTTGGATATCCATGTTATGAGTATGTTAGTGCTGCGAGATGTATCTATGTGACTTGGCAGTGACGAAAAAGTCTGCTGGATAATAGATGAACTGTTAAGTGTTCGATTCCTATTGTGATTCGATGTGTAGCCCGAGTTATGGGCGCGTGAAGAATGTTTTCGTATCTCCGAGTTGGAAAGTAAGTGCATCACATGTGGCAGTATGAGTTCAGACTCAGGAAGACTAAATGACTGTGTTATGTGTATGACGGTGGAAGGTGTGCTGAAATACTAAACTGAGGCGAAGCAGGTGGGTTATCTCCTATGGAGTGTTCTTGAGTGGTATGATCCTTATGTGTCCGTTAGAAGATCCCACGTGTAACTGAAGGGTACGTGTTGTAATTTGAAAATTTGGGTCGCTTAAGAGAGTGGACTCAGCTGATGTGGGGATGAATGCGAGGTTTGTAGAGGATTTCAGTACCAGATGATCTGTGTTTTCATAAACTAGTAGATAATTTGAGTTTAATCTCACTATAGTATTGTGGCATCATTAGAGTAAAGGTGTTATGAGTTTTTGAGTGTGTCTTGATGTATGGCTTCGAGCCAAGTTGGGGAGATTGCTGTTGATTAGCTGATTGAACAGTTATGTGCTATGTTGGTTCCTTTTCGAGGTATGCTGGCAGATCAGTTCGGGTTGCAGAAATTGAGCCGAGGATGGCACGAGTAAAGCAAAATTTTGACGAAGGTTACATGGTGCTTCCTAGGTGTGAGAAAATACTGGGATGTCTTGAGCTATTGTTGATAAAGAATGCTCAGTGTATAGAGAAGGAAGATGGTTGTTTCTATTGGTATGAGATCATGTTCTGTGGTGTCAGAGTGCTAATAAGGCACGAGTAGTTCTGTTCGTTAAGTCAGATTATTTATAGTTGTGTAAGAGTGAATGACTCTCAAGAATGATTTTATTGTGTCCAAGATTTGGCATGTAATAATCAGGTGTCTTAAGGTTTGGTATGTGGCTAGGGACTGTATTTTCGTTAGAAAAGATCAAGACTTGTGGTATTTTATGTTAATTATGGGATTCTATGTATCAATATCTGGGAAGTAATGGTAACGAATTTCAGATTCGCAGGAAGTTCTTCAAAGTGAAGTATTCTGGAAGGTGGTATTTCTGTGAACAGCTGAGAGAGTATTCGGTGGCCTATGGGTCTTAGACAGCGTGGTCTTATGTTCGAGTCTCGAGTGGTAAGCCTGGGTTGAGGCATTGTGGTGCTACAGCAAGAGGGAATATCGAGTTGATCATGAATCGGAAGGAAAATTAAATAGATGGAATAGCTTGATAGTAGACTGAGTCGGTATGGTAAAGGTATGATTAATTCTTCGTATGAGTTCGAGGTAATGAGCCGTACAGGCATTTTGCAGCAATGCTCTTGAGTTTTGGCAGCTTGCTTAGCTTGGTTTGGGTATAAGGATTCAGTCCTGGCAGTTTAGCCTGTGCAAATGGAACTGGGAGAGAGTTCTTGTTGAGTTTTACCGTGGTTTGGAGATGTATATATTTTCTTGGGGCATGCAAAACATGGAATGTGTAATGATTGTCTTCTAGAGGGGATCAATGGAAGTTCTTGATTAGATAAGTTTCAGTCCAGATCAGAAAGGATGTTCATAAAGCACTTAGGCAGCGGGTAGCCTCAGATAATCAGGGAGAATGGTACTGCTATTTGGAAGGGAGTTGACGAGAGTATATGTCCGGGAAAAAGGGCAATGTGATTAAGTGATGGCACTTTCTTGCTAGATCGACTGCTGACATCTGAGTTTGTTTGATGGTACAGGAGAATTTTAGAATATCTTTCATGGAATGATTGGGTGCTCGAGGCATAATATGTATTCATACTGCGGAAATTTGGGATCAGGTATAGTGATTCGTGTGCTATACGGAATTGGAGACTGGGAGTTCTCATGTTCAGGCTATGCAGTGGTTGTGGATCGTGGGTGTCGATACTGTTTGGCGACTATTAGGATTTGGAGGCCCGAATGGATCTTTCTTTACTTGGGATATTAGATTTTGGATATGATATTGGGGTGTAGACTGGTTGTCTCAGTGTTGGGTTATTCTAGACTATTGTGCTATGGGCTATGTTGGAGAATGCCACGGGTTGCGTGGCGAGGTACATCGGATTATGTTCTAGCAGAGTGGTTTGTATTCCAAAGACCAGCGGATTGCTGGGAAGGATTGCTTTTCCTTAATTGCACCTTTGTGTCGGATGTCAGTGTAGAGGTTCCTACCATTGATTCAGTTCCGGTATAGAGGGGCTTTCTCGGATGTGTTTCTTGTGGCCGGGCATGTCGCCGGGCGAGATTGTGGATTTCGGCATTTGTTTGGTGCCGGGCATCGTATCGTATGGCTTCAGCCGGAGTTATAATAATGGAAGGAGCAGCTTCAGGCTTCTTGGTAATGAGCTCATTGGCAGGCCGATGTCTACATATTTAGATTGAGATGGCTTGGTTGGCCCCAATATGTATTGTTGAGGGATAGGTTGAATCTATCGTTATTGAGCCTGCTAGTGATCTGGGGAGATCTATGAGATGTTTTTCTGTGTTGTGAGGCGTTATGATTTTTGGATTGTGTTTGAGTTTTGTGGCTTACAACGCTATATGTAGATACCATTATGCACTCAGTATGCTTACGACCGATACTCTGTATTTTGTTGTAATGATCAAATTTGGCTCGATGTGCATCTCCCTATGTATGATATTTGTGTGGATCGGGTGGCACGCCACCACGGGTATGTTATCTGTATCGGGTTGCACGCTGCAAAAGTGTGATATTGAGAATAGTTTTCCATATGTTACTTTGTATGCCTTGCTTCCTGGTTTCTGAGGAAAGTCCGTATTGGGTGTTGCTCGGTGAATAGCGCATCGGTTGTGTCCTTTCAGTATTGAATGGTGTATATTACTTGCTTCACCATGGGTGTGATGGATTGCTTGGTTTCAGACATCAATCTGTTTGTGGCTGTCTATTTTAAGCATGGTGACTTGAGGTGCTTCATGTGTAACAGTGTTTGGATAGGATCGCGCGTTGTGGCGAGGCCATGTGAAGTTATGACCTTTCGAGGAGAATCCAGGTACTCTATTTCTATGATGTGAGACTGGGTCTCATCCTTGTGTTGTGATGGTATTGAGGAGTCTGAGTTACAACTCTTTTGTTTGAGTCATTTGTCATGATTTGAGTATGTTCAGACCGCCCATCATTGGTGCGTGGATTATGCAAGTTGTGGCTTAGGCCTGTGATAAGGTTGTCATATCACCAGAGTGGTGTGTTTGGTCAGAAGAGATCGTTGAAATCATTAATGTATACGATCGGATTTTATCTCATCTTGTTGGAAGAATAATATCGAGGTTCGGTTCGGAAATCTGCTGTGGTATTAGTCAAAAGGGAAGTGGTTTCCTGAGTGGTTGATTTGAGAAATGGTTACGGTTTGCTGTGTGTTTCATTATCATTGGTAGGATATGAAAATGTTGGAATGAGATTTAGCTAATAAGAGGTTTCTATCGGTATATGGTTGTTGTGGACAGCTGCCGTGAATGGGAGTTATCGCTGCATGTGTTTGAGCTATGTGGCATATCATAGAATTGCACCGGAGGTTGCAGGTATGGGTTATTACAGCTGGTTCGAATTCATTCTGAATATAGATGTGAGGTTCTGATCTTGTGTATGATTTTTGGAAAGCGCAATGCGGTCCTATGGTATATGGTTTAGATGGACCGTGAAATTTCAGTTATGTTGTGTTGTCAGACCTATAAGAGATAGGGTGACGTGGGATCACCTCGGGTATATGTTTGGTAATGTCATTTAGCTATTGGCTGGCTTCTAGGATAACTCTAGGTACGCTCGAGGATGAGCGTTTGTTTAAGTTGGGGAGGATGTGATGACCCGGCCCGTCGTCTCATGTGTTATTGCTCGGTTTCCACCATTTTATGCTTCTTCACGTTTCGTTATCGGTATGTGGTGTGTTAGAGTTGATTTGGATTGGTTTTGATAAGAAATGAGTCACTTAGTCTCTTTAAGGAAGGCTTAAGTTGGAAAAGTCAACCGGACGTTGACTTATGAGTTATAGGGCTCGAATGTGATTTTCGGTGATTTGGTTAGCTTCGGGGGATGATTTGTGACTTAGGAGCATGATCGGAAGTGATTTTGGAGACCCGGTGTAGAATTAGGCTTGAATTGGCGAAGTTAGTATTTTGGCGATTTCCGGTTGATAGGTGAGATTTTGATCCGAGGGTCGGAATGAAATTCTGAGAGTTGCAGTAGCTCTGTTAGGTGATTTTGGATTTGTCTGTAAAGTTTCAGGTCATTCGGAAGTGTTTTGGTCGGGTTTTTTATCAAATGTAAGTTTCGGAAGAATTTGATAAACTTAGGCTTGAATCCGTGGTGAATTGATGATTCTTGTGTTGTTTGACGTGTTTTGATGATTGGAGCAAGTTTGTATAATGTTTTGGGGTATGTTGGTGTTTTTGGTTGAGGTCCCGGGGGCCTCGGGGTGATTCTGGGTGATCAAACGGAAGAATTTTGGACTTGGAGTGTTGCAGATTTTCAGCAGCAGTTGCAGGCATAATTTTGCCTTCGTGTTCGCATAGGTATACTCGCGTTCGTGTAGGTATAGGTTCTTGGCCTTCGCGTTCGCGTAGGCCTGATGGCCATCGTGTTCGCGGGTGGGATCTCGCGTTCGCGTGGAAGGAATTGTCAGCTGGACAGAAGGGTTTTAATATCATTTCATCCGCGACCCATTTGTTATATCCTCTATTTTTGAACTACCTTAAGAGCTTTTTGGTAGAAATTGAAGAGGGTTTTGACGAGAATCGATTGGAGGTAAGTCTCGTGACCTAGAAACATCATCAAATTATGATTTCAATATTTAAATTCATGGAAATTTGGCTAAAAAGTGAAGAATTAGGGCTTGGGTTTTTGAATGAGAATTTGTGATCTGAGGGGTCAAATGGACTCCGATTCTTGTGAATTTGATATGTACGGACTCGTGGCAAGAAGAGGAATCCGGTGATGTGAATTTTATAAATTTTTGAGAAGTGGTCCCTATCACACCTCTTTTCTACGGTGCTTACATCCCGGCGAAAGGGATATAAACATAAAAAGAGTTTTTCCAATTAAAGG
>MU780242.1:2731-13055 GCA_026770625.1 Nicotiana glauca | reverse complement strand
GAGGCCGGATCTTTGCTTATGGCTTGAGCACCAAGGTGCTGATTTTGCGAGCTGGTGTTATGAACTTGTATGTTCGGTATTGTCCCTATTAGCTGGAAGGGCGGTTCGATATCCATGTGATGAGTATGTTGGTACTGCGAGATGTATGCATGTGATCTTGGTAGTAACGAAGAAGTCTGCTGGATAATGGATGAACTATTAAGTGTTCGTTTCCTATTATGGTTTGATGTGTAGCCCGAATATGGACACGTGAAGAATATTTTCGTATCTCCTAGTTGGAAAGTGAAGTGCATTGCGTGTGGCGATATGAGTTCAGACTCAGGAAGACTAAATGGCTGTGTTATGTGTATAATGGTGGAAGGTGTGCTGAAATACTAAACTGAGGCAAAACAGGTGGGTTATCTCCTACGGAGTGTTCTTAAGGGGTACGATTCTTATGTATATTGTTAGAAGATCTCATGTGTAATTGAAGGGTACGTGTTGAAATTTGATAAATTCGGGTCACTCTAGAGGGTGGACTCAATTGATGTGGGGATGGATGCAAGGTTTGCCGAGGATTTTAGTACTAGATGATCTGTCTTTTCACAAACTTGCAGATGAACTGAGTTTAATCTCACTATGGCATTGTGGTATCATTAGAGTAAAAGTGTTATGAGTTGTTGAGTGTGCCCTGATATATGGCTTCGAGCCAAGTTGGGGAGGTTGCTGTTGATTAGCTGATTGCACGGGCATGTGCTATATTGGCTTCAGTTGGAGCGTGCGGGTGAGCCGGCTATGGCTAGAGTAAAAGAAAATTTTGACAAAGGGTATATTATGCTCCATAGGGTATGAGAATCACGGAATGTCTAGAGTTGTTGTTAGTAAAGAATGCTCGGTGCATAGAGCAGGAAGTTGCTTGGTTGTGTGGGGATGAGGATCTCATTTTGAGGTATCGGAGTTCCAATAAGGCACAAGTGGTTCTGTTCGTTAAGTCAGGTAATTTACAGTTTGAATAAGAGTGAATGACTCTCGAGAATGGTTTTATTGTGTTCAAGATTCTACAGGGAATAATCGGGTATCTTAAGGTTGTGCATGAGGTTAGAGATTGTGTTTTCATTGGAAGAGGGCAAGACTTGTGGTATTCTTATGTTAAGTATAGGATCCTATGTATCGGTATCTGGGAAGTAAAGGTAACAAATTCAGATTCACAGGGAGTTCTTCTGAGTAAAGTATTCTGGAACGTGATGTTCCTGGGGATATTAAGAGAGTATTCGACGGCTTATGGGTTTTAGACACTGTGGTCTTGTGCTTGGGTCTCGTGTAGTGAACCTGGGTTGAGGCATTGTGGTGCTACAACAAGAGGGAATATAAAGTTGATCATGAATCAGAAGGAAAAAATAAATAGATGGAATAGCTTGATAGTAGACCGAATCGGTATGGTAAGGATATGATAATTATTTGTATGTGTGCGAGGTTATGAGCCCTTACAAGTATTGTGCAGCGAAGCTCTTGAGCTATGTCAGCTCACTCAGCTTGGTTTGGATAGAAGGATTCAGTTCTGGCAGTTTAGCTTGTGCGAATGGAATTGGCAGAGATGTTCTTGTCGGGTTTTACCGTGGTTTGGAGATGAATATATTTTCTATGGGTATGCGAGGCATGGGATGTGTAATGATTCTTCTTCCTAATGGGATCGGCGGAAGTTCTTGATTGGATGAGTTACAGTTCAGTACTGAAAAGAAGTTCATAAAATTCTTAGGCAACGGGTAGCCTCAGGTAATCAAGGAAATGGTACTGCTAATTGAAAGTAATTTGACGAGGGTATGTGTCTCGAAAAAAGGGTAATGTGATTAGACTGATGATACTCCGGTGGTAGTGCGGCATTTTCTCGTTAGAACGACTGCTGATATCTGAGTTTGTTTGATGGCACATGGGAATTTAAGAATATCCTTCGCGGAATGATTGGGTACTTGAGGCGTGATATATATATTCATACGGCAGAATTTGGGGATCAGGTACAGTGATTCATGTGCTATATGGAGTTGGAGACTGGGAGTTCTTAGGTACAGACTGTGTATTAGTTGCGAGTCGTGTGTATTGGTACCGTTAGCGACTATTGGGCCTTGGAAGCCCGAATGGATCTTTCTTTTCTTGGTATATTAGATTCTGGATATGATATTGGGGTGTAGACTGGTTTTCTCAATGTTGGGTTATTCTAGACTATTGTGCTGTGGGTTATGTCGAAAAATGCACAGGTTGCATGGTGGAGTGCATCAAATTATGTTCTAGCAGAGTGGTTGTATTCCAAAAACCAGCGGACGACTGGGAAGGATTGCTTTTCTTAATTGGGCCTTCGTGATGGATGTCAGTGCAGAGATTTCTACCATTGATTCAGTTCTGGTGTGAGGGACATTTTGGATGCATTTTTTGTGGCCGGGCATGTTGCCGGGCGAGGTTGTGGATTTCGATATTGATTTGGTGCCGGGGATGTATCGTACGGCTTTGGCAGGAGCTGTAGTAGTGGAAGGAGCAGCTTCAGGCTCCTTGGTAATGAGTTCGTTGGCAGGCTGACATGGCTACGTATTCAGCTTGAGTTGCTATTCTATGTTGTGAGATGTTATGATTTGTTGATTATGGGCACATATGGTGTGGTGCTATCGGGTTTCATAGTGGAAGTTGAGAGGAAAACCTCTATTGCGCTTGAGTTTGTAGCTTATAACACTATATGAAGATATTGTATGCACTCAGTATGCTTACGACCAGTGCTCGGTATTTTGTTGTAATGAGCAAATTTGGCTCGATGTGCATCTACTTATGTGAGATATATATATGGATCGGGTGGCACGCCATGGGTATGTGTGGATCGGATGGCACGCCGCCATGAGTATGTGTGGATCGGATGGCACACCGCTATGAGTATGTGTAGATCGGATGGCACGCCGCCATGAGTATGTATGGACGGGTGGCACACCGCCTGGGTATGTTATCTGGATCGGGTTATACGCCGCAACAGTGTAATGTCGAGAATAGTGTTCCATATGCTATTTGTATGCCTTGCTTCCTGGATTCTAAGGAAAGTCCGTATTGGGTGCTGCTCGGCGAATGGCGCATTGGTCGTGTCCTTTTAGGATTGTATGGTGTATATTAATTGCTTCACCATGGGCATAATGATTTGTTTGGGATCCAGATATCAATCATACGAGGTTGTCAATTTGGAGTATAGCGACTTGAGGTGTCTCATGCGGAGCGGTGGTTGGGATAGGATCGTTAACTACAGCGAGGCTATGTGGCGATATGACCCTGCGGGTTAGATGTGGGACGGGGTCCCGGCCTTGTGTTGTAATGGTATTGATGAGCTTAAGGTACAACTCTTTCGTTGAGTCATTTTCATGATTTGAGTATGTTCAGACCGTCTCTTATTGGTGCGTGTATTATGCAAGTTGTGGCTTAGGCCGGCGTTGAGGTGTCATATCACCAGAGTGGTGTGTTGGATTCGAGGTGATCGTGGGAGTCATTAATGAATACGAACAGATTTGATTACAGCTTGTTGGAAGAAAGATATCGAGGTTCGGCTCGGAAATCCGTTGTAGTAGTAGCCAAAAAGGGGAGTGACTTCATGAACGGTTGATCTGAGAAATTGTTACAGTTTATTGCGTGTTTCATTATTCGTTGGCAGTATATGAAAGTTATGGAATAAGACCTTGTTGATAAGAGGTTTTTCCACCGGTATTCGGGTGTTGTGGGCAAATTCTGTGAATAGAAGTTATCGCTTCGAGTGTCTGGGTTATGTAGAATATCATATGATTACACCTGAGGTTGTAGGTATGGGTTATTACAGCTGGTTCGGGACTATTTAAAGTATAGGTGTGAGGTTTTGATCGTACTGATGGTTTCAGAAGTGAAAAGGTAGTTCTGTGAATTATGGGCTAGACTGGATTGGGTAATTTTAGCTATGTTGTGTTGTCGGACCTATAAGAGATAGGGTGACATGGGATCACCCCGGGTATATGCTTGGTAAGGTCATTCAGCTACTGGTTGGCTTCTAGTACAACTCTGGGTACGCTCGAGGACGAGCGTTTGTTTAAGTTGGGGAGGATGTGACGACCCGAACCGTCGTCTCAGGTATTACCGCCGCATTTTCCCCATTTTCAGCTTCTTTATGCTTCATTATCCGTATCTTGTGTAATCAGGTTGATTTGCAATGGTTTTGATAAGAAATGAGACAATTAGTCTCTTTTAAGAAGGCTTAAGTTGGAAAAGTCAACCTGATGTCGACTATATAGTTAGAGGGCTTGGATGAGAATTCCAGTTGTTCGGTTAGCTTCGGGGGATGATTTGTGACTTAAGAGTGCGATCGGAATTGGATTTGGAGGTCCGGTTAGAATTAGGCTTGAATTGGCGAAGTTTGAATTTTGGCGAATTCCGGTAGATAGGTGAGATTTTGATCCGAGGGTCAGAATGGAATTCCGAGAGTTGCCGTAGATTCGTTAGGTGATTTTGGAGGTGTGTGCAAAATTTCAGGTCATTCGGACGTTGTTTGGTCGGGTTTTTGATCGAATGTGAGTTTCGGAAGAATTTGATAAACTTAGGCTTTGACTTGAGGAAATTTGATGATTTTGATGTTAATTATACTGTTTTGACGGTTCGAGCAAGTTTGAGTAAGGTATTGGGTCACATCTGTGCTTTTGGTTGAGGTCCCAGGGGCCTCGGGGTGAATTCGGGTGGTTAAACGGATGATTCGGAGTCTGTTGCAGGTTTGAAGTTTTGCTGGTTCTGTCATTTACGCATCTGCGGAAAAAGGGACCGCATAAGCAGTTCCGCAGATGCGGCGTATTGGTCGCAGAAACGGTCCTCGAAGGACCAGGGGTTTCTGCAGAAGCGGACGTGGATCCGCAAATGCGGCGACCACAGCAGCGGTTCTAGACTGCATAAGCAGTCCAAGGGATTTTTAAGGCATACCGCATAAGCGGTCATTTGGTCGCGTGTGCGGTGACCGCAGGTGCAGTTATTTGACCCCATAAGCGAAAATGACTGGGCAGAACCATATTAAGCCTTCTTCGCAAATTTTGAAGGAGAAAACATTTTGGACTTCGAACTAAGGCGATTTTTGGGCGATTTTGAAGAGGGTTTCGAGAGTCTTCATCAGGTATGGATTCTTGGTCTTAGATTATGTTTTTATGGTGTAAAAACATGGATTAACACTGAAAA
This sequence comes from Nicotiana glauca, assembly GCA_026770625.1. Classification (NCBI taxonomy): domain Eukaryota; kingdom Viridiplantae; phylum Streptophyta; class Magnoliopsida; order Solanales; family Solanaceae; genus Nicotiana; species Nicotiana glauca. Next base: position 7,871 of record MU780242.1, on the reverse strand, counting down.
TCCAAGGGAATTAAGGCTAAAAATGGAGGTTAGGGCTTCAAACTTGAAAGAGTTTAAACTAGTGATTTGAGGGGCCAAATGGACTCCGATTTTTGTGAACTTGGTATGTATGAACTCGTGGCGAGATAAGAAAGCCGGTGATGTTAAATTTATAATTTTTCGAGATGTGGGCCCGGGGCTCGGGTTTTGCCAACTTCGTGTTTTTGGGTAATTTTTCGAGTTCTTTCGGTTGGATTATATTCCCTTAGCCTATTGTAATGTATTCGCTCTGATTTTGGTTAGATTCGACGCGCGTGGAGGCCAATTTGAGGGGCAAAGGCATCGCGAGCGAGGAATTTCACCGGTTCGAGTTGAGTAATACTTGTAAATGATATCCTGAGGGTTTGAAACCCCGGATTTGCACATCACAGTGCTGTATTAAGGTGACTTGCACGCCGGAGATGAGCGTGGGGTAGAGCACCATTGGGGGACTGTGACTTGGTCCGTCCCGGTTGTTGATTTTTATCGCGTATTTGACTGAAATTATTTGTTACCGTCATAATTTGGGCTGATTGCCGTGTTTGGGGCTTCGTGCCAACTATGTGAATCCTTTGGGGATTGGTATCACTGTTTTTGCATTACTTGTATATTATTTGATCTCGGTCCAGGGTTTTAGTACTGTCTTGCAAATTCAGCCATTTTTTTCATAATTTGAAAACTTAAATGATATTTTACTAACGTTTTGACCTGAGAACTGCTATTTTATTATTGCCCAAGGGGGCTTATATGCATTTCTGGACTGATGATGGATCGGGCTGTGCGCCGCAACAGTGTTATAGTAATTTCTGGATATATGGATGGCTCGGGCTGCACGCTGCAACGGTACTGTATTGATGGTTGGATCGGGTTGCGCGCCGCAGCGATACTGTATTGATATTGAGGCCGAGGGCCTGGTTGATGCCACGAGATGGCTTGATTATTGCTCTTGGACTGTAGGAGCCCCTCTGGAGTCTGTACACACCCCCACTGAGTGCCATCGACGTTAAATGGATCGGACTGCACGCCGTAGTGGGTACCAGAGTGTACTGTCATATGCATTGCATTGCATTCATACTTTTGTGCATTTTTCGTTGTTGTGTTATTTATTGAGATATTTATTTGTTGTTCTGATATTGTCTGATCACTTTTAAAGAGGATAAATTTGAGACAGTGGTAATAGTGACACTATATGATGTAAACGGGTCAGGTAACAATGGCTGACCAGGAACAAGAATGTTGCCTGTAGGGCGAGTTTATGAGCTCAATTATGCATACTTGTTTGTGCCCGTGGGGCTGACTTTTGTGCTGACTTGCACTACCTGTTCCGCATTTAATTGCTTAACTGTTGGGAAAAGATATTGTCAAAAAGAGGTTTTGAACTGAGTCAAGATATTTTCTGAAGGATTTTCACGTTTTCCCTGTTTTCTCAATGGTTACACTGTACCATATAGCATGTTGATTTGATTTACGTGGTTTATTGCTGCTCAGTTATTATTTACCCTTATTACTCACTGAGTTGGAGTACTCACTTTACTCCCTACACCTCGTGTGCAGATGCAGGAACTTGACCACCCGGTAACGGGTTTTGAGCTGATTCAAGATTTGTTATCATAGCGGAGCCAGGTGACCGCTAGCGTCCGTGGCACCAGATCTTCTCCCTTATTTTATGTTGTTCATGTTACTTTCAGACTTTGTTCCTATTTCTGGACTTGTAGTACTTTAGTGAACTCTGTAGTAGCTCATGACTAGTGACACCCCGATGTTGGGTTGTGACGGGATGGTTCCCTTTTGTTATCGTTGTTTTCGCGCTTTTGATTATGCTAATCATGTTTTAGCTTTATAAATGTTAAATTGTTGTTAAAAGAAGTTTTGTTAATCTGTTGGCTGTCCTTGTCTTCACGAGAGGTGCCATCACGACCGAGTTCGGGATTTGGGTCGTGACAACAATAATGTTAACTCAACCAATTGAATCATTTCTAATACACAATTCCAACAATCCCAATCCTCGTAATCTATCATAATCACAACTTCCAAACCTTTAACACACATGGCACCTTGTGCCCACATATTTTCTTCTTACTTTGCACGGCAAAATCCATGTGCTACTCAGTACCTAATATCCGTGTCACATGGCAATTAAGGTGTGAAAGAGATTTTTACTTATATATCATAAAGTAATAGTCCAGTTTCTAGACCAAGCAGGAAATCAGTGAGAAAGAAGAGTTAATTTTAGAAATCATTCGAGTGAATAAGAATAATATTTCCAAATAAAATACAACATCGATTAAGCTATTGAATTTAACATAGGGTTTATTAAATTAAGACATAATAAAGATTCCTTTTTATGTGAAATAAAAACCTCAGACAGGTTAAGGATATTAATTTTAGAAATTAATTGAAGTAAAATGTAACAACTATTAGAAATAGTTAATACCAAACTATACGGCGAGTCTTAACCTAGAAGTCACACAAGCTAGCATGATACTAATTCTTTTACTTTATAATCATTATATTACTAACAACTAAGCAGGACATGAGGTAATAACTAAACATAGTAAATTTACTTTGAAAATCAATTCACCAGAATAATAGTATTAGGAAAAGAAAATGACGGCAAGACAATAAGTCAATGACAATAACTCAATCCTCAAAACACAGTGTAAACCAGAAATAGAGATTATTAGAGTCTCCTATGAAGGAACTGAAGCCAGTACAGTAAAACAGGGGATACAAAAATACAAGATATGTTGCGGAGCGCAATCCGATACCACCATATAATATCAATATCATAAGTTACCCTTATTCCACCACACCAATCACCCTTATTTCACCTACTGCGGTGTGCGACCCGATCCTACCGTACAATATCAATATCATAACAATAAACATAATATATTGCAGCGCGCAACCCTATCCCACCATATAATATCAATATCATAATTCACCCTTATTTCACCATATCAATCCACCCTTATTTCATATGTTGCGGCGTGCAACCCGATTCAACCGTACAATAATAATATTACAATATGAATATCCTCCTTTATTTCACCCCCTTGTTTCACCTATTGCAGCGTGCAACCCGATCTCCCACACAATAATTTAAATCAACAGCAATAATTTAATAACTAAATTTACTATAATCTCTAAAATCAAGGGTATGAGTACACGATAACAAAGAAACCACGTAAAATCAAAGGAATACAACAACTTTTAGAAAAAGACAAGACATGCAAAGCGCGTTATAACTAGGAAAAGAATCACAATAGTTTGGACATGTAGCAAATATGCACATAGTCATAGAAGAACTCAACAATTAAGCGGTAACAATACAATAAGGAAGGCAATGACTTCAACCAAGGTATATAAGGGGCAAATAACAAGTGAGAGGTAAATAAGTGCTAACAACATCATATAGAGCATGTAAGAGTCTAACAACGAGATACCACATGTTATAACAATTTAATCAAAAAGCATGGAAAGAGACTAGAGAATGAAAATTGGTCAATACCACATATAGGCTGTGTACCCACTCGTTACCTTGCGTACACGGCTTTCACATAACAAAATATGACAATTAACTCAATTCCTAAGGGGTGGTTTCCCTCACGCAAAGTTAGACAAGACACTTACCTCAATTCGGCCAACTCAATACTAAATTTAACTTTCCTCTACCAATTCACCATTGCTTAGCGCTATTTAGCCAAAGAAGACTTAAATATATCAAACAATGTAAGAGAAAATAATTTTAATTAACAAATTTATGAACCTTATACAATTTGCAAAACGTCAACTAAAGACAACTCCCCGGGCCCGCACCTTGGAACCTGACGAAATTTTCAAAAGCCGAACACCCATTCAATTATGAGTCCAACCATACTAGTTTAACTCAAACTCTGAATTGATATTCAAAACTCAAAAATTCATTTTATAAAATTTTAGACAAAACCCCCAAATTTCACTTTGAAATCATCAATCAAATGCCGAAAACGAAGATGAATTTATGAAATATAGCTAAAATCAAGTATAGAACACCTACCCAATTTGTCACGGCCCAAAATCCACTAAGGGTCGTGGTGGCGCTAGACACCGCTGTTAGGCCAGCCAATTAGATTACCGATTTAAAAATCCTTTTTAAATACATCAAATTCCAGAATTTTCCTTCCATTTTCACAAATAAAAGGGGTTTCGCTTCAATTCAAATTAACAATAACAATTAAATCAAACTTGTGGAAAACCGTCCCAGCACCCCGTGTCACAAGTGCATGAGCGACTACTGAAAATGAATTAAAATACAACCTCGGTCCGGAATACAATGGACAGAAATAAATAATCGAAGTATAGAAAGGAACTACACTAACTGCAAGTCGCCTCGAAATTTGCAGCTCACCTAGTCCCTGGATCGTCCGTGCTGCTGCACCCAGTAGGCCGCTAAAATGAAGTATATCTATGCAACAAAAATGCACAAAAGTGTAGTATGAGTACGTAATCAACGTGTACTCAGTGAGTGTCCCGCCTAATCCCGAAGGGGTAGAGACGAGATGGTCAACTTTGACACACTCTAATGGTCCAATGATCATTTATCCTCATTTCACATATTAATCCGTGGATTTATTCTTTATGGACATGGTTCTAATCAAATAGGGGAAACAAATAAACACGTAGTTCTTTCATAGGAAAATTTCCCAAATTTCTCTTTAAAACATAATCCTAATATGTTTAAGCCATGAAAGGGCAACAATAACTTAATCAAGTTCAGGCAGTAACACAGGCATGCGCAAATCATACCGAGGCGACGGCCCGATCCAACAGAAATAAATGTGCACTTGCCGAGGGTCGACGGCGCGCCTATAGATGGATCTATTAGTCTGAAGAGGCGTGCGGCCCGTTCCAAAATAAACACACACAGACAGATAAACAGTCAGGAAGTCAACGTGGAGCAAATATCCAGGAAAAGTCCATTCTCTTTTATTAATTTGAGAAAACAAAGCTTAAGTCTTTTATAAAATCCGATTATCAATTTAATGTGATTTAAGAAATCTAAGATATCAAGGATTTCACAATTAATCCACATATAACATGCTTTTGGGTCCTAAACTACCCGGACAATAGCATATAGTAG